>JAWPHD010015599.1:0-54373 GCA_037043455.1 Cyrtodaria siliqua | reverse complement strand
GCCTTATTGCCTACTGACCGTTCCAAGTCGGTAACCCTGTCTTCACCACCCTTTCTGTTGTGTTTTGTCTCTTTCATTGCAGTTTCAAGTCCTTGTTTGCAGTACAGTGCGGACCTACGATGCCATTGCGTTCGGACGCTGTGGTTTCTATAGGACCCTATAGGCCCTATATCATTTTTCAGAAGTATGTCAACATAATATTGTCCGCTCTCCTTCTGTATTGCAATTTAAGGGCATAACCTCAGCAAGGGTACCTATATTTCATGTCATAATACAAAACAATAAATGAGCTGTAGTGAACTCGGTGATTTATTTTAGGAATTTTAGTCATTTACAGTAC
This sequence comes from Cyrtodaria siliqua, assembly GCA_037043455.1. Taxonomy (NCBI): domain Eukaryota; kingdom Metazoa; phylum Mollusca; class Bivalvia; order Adapedonta; family Hiatellidae; genus Cyrtodaria; species Cyrtodaria siliqua. The sequence continues at coordinate 54,033 of JAWPHD010015599.1, read as the reverse complement.
TGTGCCGTTGCCGGGTCACACTTCTTCGAAAACAATGTTTTTCTCGATACTCTACTCTTTCTCGTTAACCGTAACTCTAACTTAGCGTTCGTAAAAACAGAAGTATTCCTCTGTGCACACTTAACATATCACATGTTTATCAGACATCTCTTGTCTGGAAAGTAATGGATGACCACGCTGTTTTAATTGGTAACCAACAGACTGCTCTCGAGTTTGACCTTGGTCTAAGAAATATTTCTAACGGTTGAAGGGTTATCATGTTTCATATTACCTATGGTCTGTAGAGATGACAGGGAATCATACAATATTACGAAATGGTCACCGTCAGATTCCTCTACTGGTATTGGTGAACCATCCAGTATAAAATGAGGGTCTTCATAATGTTTACGTAGTTGACAAAACGCATACAATTGGCTTTAGATTTAGAAAATTTAAAAACATTTTCATCAGACCAAATCTAAAGTTTATTGATTGAGACATTGTTGTAATTGACACTCAATAGCGTGATGCTTTTTGCACGATAGTTGACAAAATGCATAGAACCAGCTTTAGATTTAGAAAATTTAAAAACATTTTCATCAGACCAAATCTAAAGTTTATTGATTGAGACATTGTTGTAATTGACTCTCAATAGCGTGATGCATTTTGCACGATACCATATAACAAAGTCGTCAACATAAAATTATATAGAACAATCCATACCAGGACTTATGCATTTAACTATATTGTTAATTGTTATATTAAAAAGGGTGACATACTACTATGTGACACACCAATATCTTGCTCGTGAATATCAGAGAGGGTTGTACCCATTTGGACATGAAACTGTCTATCATCCAAGAAATCCATACAAATTGGTAGTCAACCTTTAAGACCAAGGTCAAAAAGATCCTTCCTAATAACATAATTCCACTCCCAGTCAAATCAAAGCACTGATGGACGGTGCCACTCAGAACGTATTGATCAAAATCAAATTCCGAAAAAAAAACGGGTTTGCGTACTAAGGTGGTGAACATTTGTGCAAAATATTATGCATTCAATTTTCATTCAAAATCAAAGTTATCATCCAAATATTGCAATGTTATTCAGCCGATTGCTCCATCAATAGTTAATTTACATGAAAGCAGTGATAAAACCTTCATCTGCATTGTTAGAAACAAAAACTCAACGCAAATTACACATCATCACGTGTGGGATGTGACTATATTGAGTGACTATATTGTTCACATAGCAACAGTACACATTTTTCTGCGCCGTTGCCTTCCGGCTTATATAATGTCAAAATCTTGAACATACCGAAGCGCCGTGATACACACAAAGCGGGATCCCGAAGAATGACGGGATTTGCCGAGCGTTTACGATTGTATAAGAGATATGCGCATTAATTTGTACAGGATCAAATCCCGTAAAACAGCTTATTACTTAACTTAAGTTAACATTTTAATGTTTACCAACGCTTACATATTCATTAATATTTTGTCAATATACGGATCTTTTGACCATTTACAACCTTGCAAATAGTACTACTTTTATCGCGCTGTAATCTGGTGATCTTTGGTCGTTGTCAGCCAGATTCCCCACTACATCCGAGTTTTTCAGAAAGCTTCCCTAATAAATGATTCAAATCGTATGAGATTGTCTGTTGTGTCTCGCTGGCACCGGAATCCACTTTGCTACTTTGTTATCAGTCTGCTGGACTCAAAAAAACAAAGAGTCTCTCATTTATCATTAGTTCTGAATGGTTTTACATATGCAACTCTTTAAAGCAATATGCCGATAATATATTGAGTCCATGTGATCCTTTCCAGGTTTGCAGACTTGCTTAAAATTGCTTCTCACCAAGGCTGAAGCTTCCAATCACAAACGCGATATTTAAATATCCCTAGAAGGGTAGAAAGGCATGTAAATGGTTTAATAATTGTGTCAGGTAATTTTCTTAATAATTGATAATGGATACCATAAGGACCAGCTGATGTATCATGAACCTTCTTTTTTTTTCGGAGTTTGGAGAGAGTAAAAAACAAGTTTATTGTATTTCTCTAAATGTTTCGACTTGAAATAGAGTTTCTTCTTGTTCTTCAGTTTCGTATTTTTTTAAGGAAAGTAGATATAAAAGGCGAACAGGAAATGTAGCATTCAATGACTATAGTCAACCAAAATCACGCACAGAAACAAACAATAATTACAAAGATGGATAAAAGGCAAGATATGACATCACAAACACAAAAGGGTTGACAATAGGGCTACCACCATGGAAAAGTCAGTGGCAAAACAAAAGAAAGACCGCTGGGGATTTAAACCTCACAAAACCTCACTCTTACTAGATGTTCATCCAAATAAAACGGAACAGTCTAAATAAAAATATCCCCGCCCGGTTATATTCTTGAACAAACAAGGCAGCATTAATAGGACATATAACACATACATGATCATGTATATATGAATATAGAAGACCAGAAGTCTAGAAAGCCGCAAAGCAAGTTTCAGAAGAAGACTTTGCTGAAAAGTGTCTGTCAAAGTGTTTGCATTATCTTTGGCAGATGTAGACTCTCCATTATCAATTTTAAAATGGTTTGAACAACTTTACCGCTGATTTTCCGACCATGTTCCTTGTCCTCTTAAGAGATGACCAGAGATGAGCAAGAGTTCAGCCTAGAGACATAGGATCTCCAGGATTTAATCTTACTATCCTTATTTATACGACAGAGATTTCGCAAGAAAAACTCTGAAGTTATCTAAATTAGTTTTGAGTTGGCCTCAAGTTAAAATTTATTTAAAACAGCTTTACGATCTTTGCCTGATTCGTTTACACCATGGTTTATGTGGGCGTGCTGGATTTGCCGAGGTTTTTGGAATAGTCTGATCAGCTATATCATGAAGTATTGCAGTGAAAGGCGCAGGTGCGTCTTCAGCATCCTCGAAAACGGAAGGCTTTAACTGTTCTTCACAAAGGAGTTGGAACGTATCCCAATCAGCCTTGCGGAGTTTCTATCGTTGCGTTCTTTCGAGAAGTGGTGGACCGATATTTTCAAGAAATGGTCACTTAAATATAGGTCGTCACCAACACTCCACGAACAATCCTACACAAGAGTTGGACCGCATATTGTTAAATCAATGGAAGAATGAGAGCCAGGAGCTGGATGTAAATATATTTGTGTATGTGATTTGTTATCATTGAAAAGACACAAACTATTTTTGGCTAAGACAATTTCAACTTGCTTGCTTTTAGTATTTATTTATTTTGGAGATTGCTTATTTCCTGGTTTGTAAACTGGGGTTAAAACCGTCAGATTTGAGATTTCCAGGAATATTGATTCGTTTAAGGACTTGTTGAAAAGATTTGTTAATGGCTTATATCAGAACTGTTATGCATTCCGATCTTTGGAGATCGCTGAGCCCGATATTTATATACATATATCTTACTTTAATTTCGAATAGGTGGTTCCACTACTCCAGTCCTTAAATGTTCTGTGTATTGTTTAATCACCTTTAGGATATGTTGTCTGCTTTTAATTTAGTATTTTGACTGTTACTTGTGACACAAATAAATAAATACAAATATTTTATTGTCTATAACATGTACAATTATAAACAGTGACATCGTTGAGAGTATTCCATTCTGAGATGGATTCAGATATTTTTTCGTAAAAAATATCTCGTCTAGAGCTAAGAGATGGACATGCAGTTAGAAAATGAAGTTCGTCTTCTACAGTATTAGGGCATAGTTTACAAATTCTTTCCTGTCGTGGTATTTGATTGTATCTACCAGTTTCAATTTCTAGCTTATGGGACGATATCCTTTGGTTTAGTTAAAGCTTGGCGGAAATTTTCGTTTTTAACCGTTACTAGGTCGGGTGCAATTTCGTAGTTTCTGTCAATGTGTTATAGTAGATGAGCTTTTCAGAGATTGAGAGTTTTGTTTTATATATATATATCTAAATAGTGTTTTTGTAGACGCGATTTGATTTTACTGCATTACGATTTTGCTAATTTGTTTTCTCGTGTCCTAAAGTGATGTTCTAGAGTATGTTATTGTTGTCCATTATTATTTTTGCATACGTGTGCCAAGAGACATTGGTTGTGTTGTCCATGTTAACTTTGCTACACTTAACGACATCTCTTAGAATTGTTCTGTTGTTTGGCAAGTTTTCGAGATAATCCCAGTATTTAATTACATGGGTATTAATGTCTACTGTTAGCTAGGAATCGTCCAAGGTCTGCCCGACATGCGATATGCGACACACATGCTTCATAACCTCTGCTTCCACCGAGATTCCATTTTGTTTATTTCGCCTATTGTTTTCTCGTTTCGGTCAAAGCATTTTGTTAAAAACTGGGACCATACGCAGCTGGTCATGGAATGTTATGAACATACCTCATTGAAGGTTGTTCACCGGTATATGCATATCATCTTCGGGATGGCTCAAGTTTTCGTACTGTTGACATTTTAAGTTCTGCTCAACCCGGGGCTAGAGGGCGTGAACGGTAGCATGAATTGTTTCCACTACCGTTCATGAACAGTCTCAGTAAAAGCGAGACTGCAATATTGTTTATATTTATCGTGTTCGGCGATTTCCAAATTTCTCGTTTCTTACTCTTTTTCTTTTCGTTTATGCAATTCGTTTTTGCATTCTACTGCCATCTGCTGAGCCAGCTGATATTTGGGTTTAATTCTTGATAGTCACCATGGCATCATTTTCTATTGCAATTATGCTGTCAAGCATAACACTGACATTTCTTGGAGGGAAAGATGAATAAGCAATTGGGTCATTTTCCTTAAAGACGATCAAAGAAGCTTGCAAAACATTTATTTAAAGTATTGGCTCTATATTTGTCATCTGTGACGGTGTTTTCATTTTGGTCTATTAACTTCCCTTTAGCAATTTTGTTTTTTGATATATAAGATACAAGAAAAATTATTTGAAGTCGTTGTTTTACAAACATTTTAACATTAGCTCTATGAGCTATTTTCCGACATAATATTTGTAAACATATAAGAACAAACAATATAGCAGCTAAAACAGAAAAAGCATGGGGTTAACATTATATAAATATTGCATCCCAGTGAGGGTGACAGTGGATATTGTCAACCTGAGTAAAATAATGTCAACCGAGGCGAAGACGAGGTTGACATTATTTTTCCGAAGGTTGACCATACCCACTGTCACCCTCACTGGGATGCAATATTTATTTTATTATACCGAACAAATGTTTTGATTAAAATTTTAATATACGAGGGGGGAAAACTCGCAATATGTTTTTGTTTTGTTTTAATTTATATGTTTATACCAGTTTTGATTTAAAGTAACAAATCTGCTCGCCACATTTTTTTTATTGTCGTTTGGTATGTCGATTGAGATAACTTCAACTGTATTTTAATAAGCGTCCACCTATTTCCAGTTGCTAAAGCGTGTCGTTATTGGAAAACCCCAAAACCTATTGTTATACTTCCCGTGACGTCACAATCGTGTAACAGTAAAAATTGTTTACCGGTGAATAGTAAAAATTGCTTCACGCTAAGGGTATGGGCAATTTATACAGGAGTGTAAACGTGAGGTATAATAATTACATATATCACATGCTATTTAAAACTTAATACGTACAATCGAGGTACTATAAGCAATAAGGAAAACAAGCAAAGTCATATTTATCCCATGGTTATACAACATACAAGCTAGACCACCATAAGACAATATCAGTTTCAAGAACAACCAAAGCAACATTAGGCACACATGGCTCACTTAGATTTAGGTCAGGTCCAGGTGCGGATCAGCCTAGCATACTCTTTGTAATCTAACATATTACCAACATAATTTACTGTTAATCTTAGATGCGAGGTCTTTCTCATAGTTATTTTTTTTTAATTGTTTGGCATACTTTTCTCTGTTCTTTGATTGATTTTATTTATCAAAATTAGAATTTGTTTGCAGCCGAAATATTTCCTGGCCTGGAATTCACCAACCATTCTTTAAACTATTCTTAGACCTTAGCTCAAGTACTCAAATTTCGTTAACAAATATTCCCATGACTTTCAAAGATAAACAATCGTATAAGTTGCCATTTATTAGTATTAATCATATGTATACATAGCAGTTTGTTGATTGTTTTTGTTTATATGTGTCCGTTATTTTGGTGTCTCAATCTATATATGGGTGATTGTTATTGAGTCTGGGAGCTTTCTTGCACATTGGTATATAGTTGTGTATAAAATGTTAATAGAGTTTATAGTCAAAGAAATAATAAGCTTCATTAATTTAATTTTTTTTAGTAGAAGTTCCAAATTAGAGGAGTCACAGCTTTCCCTCTTTTGATTATAGTTGCCTATGTGGTGTATGCGTATATCATTATTTGCAGCATTTAAAACAATTTGAACAGTGCGTTGTCGTCATCGAGGTATCCTCCTTGCAAAATGTGACTATCCATTCATGAAAATACCCATTCATAGGTGATATCATTCTTTCACAATGAATGCGTGATATCACCTATTGGATGAGAGTGATATAACCTATTGCATGAGAGATATCACCTATTGCATGAGAGATATCACCTATTCGAATGAGTGATATCACCTATTGGATGAGAGTGATATAACCTATTGCATGAGAGATATCACCTATTGCATGAGAGATAACACCTATTCGAATGAGTGATATCATGTTTTCAAAACTAATAATATATCCTATGACTAATATCATCAATTCAAGTAACTGATTCGAATCCGTGGTATCACTAATTGGAATAGGTGATAGATCACTTATTCATATAGGTGGTATCGCTCATTCGTTTTGAATGCATGATGGTTTTGAAAGGGTGATGCTCTCATTCAAATAGGTATTGCATTTATATACATCATATTATGGACTGATTCAGTACTCATATTATGAGATATCTCCCATTCGAATCAGTGATATCAACTATTCCAATGATAGATATCACCTATTCGAATAAATCGTATCATAAACTTGGATTAAAATACAAAAAGCGCCCAAAGAGTTTCGGGTTACGAGCTAACCCGGCTCAGATGATTCTGGCATATTAAAGTAACACAAGCGCCAGATTTCGCTATAAAACCGTTCTTCCAAACTCTACCCATGTGTTGAGGTCACAAAATGATGCATATATGCTAATTAAAACTGAATATGTGTGAAATTAATTTAGAGTTGGTAACTTTTTATTCGAAGCTTCAAGCAATAACAAAAAGGCGATGTTTTTGGCTGGCCGGTTTTCATGTTTATATTGTATTTCTAGAGTTAGGATTTGCAATTATATGTTAGTTTTATATATACCTTATCGTTCGTAAAATTTGAAGCGGTGTGCATATGTTGTAAAATTAGCGTGCTGTTGGCGGGTGAGTGACTTTAAAGAACTAAACTTGGCTCTATATAAATTCACCCCCGTAATTAAATAGGGGCCAACTAAAAAACAACACAAAACATGATGATAACGGCAAATTACTACGAACGTGATGGTTATATCCTGCCCAACAAAAAGAGGCCCGTATCCAAATTCAGTTGTATTGGTTCTCGTATTTTTATAGACTTGATTTGACTTTCTACATCCCGTTGACACATACCACGTTGTTAGTAGTAGGGGTACCAGCGTTATTTTCTCTCGCGTGTCCAAAAACGCAATTCAAAATGTGCCAACCACGGCTCTCAACCCAAGCATATCATCGTTAACAAAAACTGATAAAAACAACTTTCAGGCAGTTTAAATAGCCATGGTGTGCTTGTCGTTAAAAGCCGTTAACACAGTTTAAATTGCTTAAGTAAACCCGCTCGGGAAAACAACGCAGATACCCCCACTTTCTATTCTACTCATCAATCTGGTTTATCAATTTAACCGACATAATAGTTTGTCTATACTATAGGTTAGATTTTTTTATTCTACCGTTTCCTTTTTATAAATAACTAATAACGAAAACATTTGAAATCATTAAGCAAAGTCAGATGGAATCGGACAGTAGTCTTCATCCTCGCTGGACATATCATATTCTATCATGGACTATTTTATTTTTCTACATTTTTTAGTTCGAGAAGCTCTTCCCTGTTTTTATCCAGTTCATGTTCATAATTATCCATTTCAACCAGCAATCGTTTTTGCTTATTGACTTGGCTTTTTTTGGTATCCAAACAATCATCACGGACTACCTCATATTCTACTTGGGGTTACTTGCCTTTCATTATTTTTTTCTATATTTATCCTTTAATTTTTTTATAATATATATAATATTTTAATATCTTTAACGCGTTTTTATGTCTTGAATGTCCTTGAACGGCACCCAACCATTAAAATCATCATTATAACTCTTTCATTAATTAACGCTTGTTTCTTTTTATAATCACGTCGTATAATAACTTTTTCATTCTAAATATTTCTTGCTCAGCTTTTATCATTTCTAATTCGTGAAAGCTTCCGTCAATATTTTGATTGTTCAGGTCTTTTATTTTGTGTGTCACAGGATTTGTATATTGAATTTCATCAATAAGAAATATTTCTTCCGTCCAGTTTGGTGTATACCCTTTCTCAAAAGTTCGTTTATATTTGCTGATTCTAACCTTGTCTCCTAATTTAAAATTAGTTAAAGATTTATTATTTTTCATCTTTCCATACAAGTTGAAATACACTTCCCCTTTATTTTTATCATCACTTGCTTCAATCGGTGTCATTTTAATACTACGATGTTTTGTATTGTTATACTTATCAACCATTGCCTGCAACACGTCTAAGTATGTATGTGTAATGTTGCTGTAAAAAGTTCCACATTCTTTCCTTTAATGTTCGATTAAACCGTTCAATTACTACAGCTTTTCAATAATTAAACGTGTGATACATTTTAATATTATTATCATCAAGAAATTGTTTGATTGTTTCATTGTAAAAGTCTACACCCTGATCAATCCACAGCAATTTACACTTTCTTCCCGTGCTCATAATCTTTTGGAAAGCTTTAGTAATTTCTAAACCAGTTTTATTTTGAGCAGGCACAATCCAATAAATTGTACTAATATAAATACACCAATAACAGTAAGCAAGTATTTAATACCTTTATTATACTTTGAAAACTATTGTATATCAACTAAATCAGCCGACCATATTTTATCAATTTCATAAACAATTACACGGCGTTGAGTGAACTTTCTTCGTATAGGTTTATGAAGTTCATCGGCCGCGCTTGCAATCAATACTGTTATTCATTCGATCTTTGGAGATCGCTGAGCCCGATACTTATATTTAGTTATCGGTGGTACATTTTCAATTTCTTTTGTTTTCTTACTTAATTTTTGATTCGGTGGTTCCACTACTCCGGCCGATAAAAGGCTCTGGGTATTGTTTAACCACTCATAGGATATGTTGTCTGCTTTTTGATACGCAGGCTTCATAACCGCTGCTCCCAACTAAATTCCATTATGTTTATTTCGCTCTTCGGGGCATTCAATTTTATTAAATACTGGGACCATACGCCGTACGACATGGAGCTGCAGTACACTCCATGTCCACCGCCATATGTATGCCATCTTCGGGATGGTTAACATTTTGTACTATTGATTTTATGAAGATTGAGTTCTGCTCAACCCGGGGCTAGAGGGCGTGAGCGGTAGCTAGCATATTTCACTACCGCTCATGAACAGTCTCAATTACACCGAGACTGCAATATTTCGTATGTGTCGTGCTCGGCCGTTTCCAAAGGTCCATTATCATAATCTTTTTTACCAGTCCATCTCAACGCCTTTTTTTGATAAGTTTGTATTTAGTACTAATAACCGGCTTGACTATAAAGTTTTTAGCAATTTTGCTCCAAGTGATTTAGACCTACTAGTTTTTAAACCAGTCAGCATGTTTTAATCCCACATCGATTTATTACTAGAATTTTCGTCATATCAATAATCATGCTCTTTACAAATAGCATCTATTTCATTTGATGGTTCCCCACTATCAAGTGCGTTGCCCGGACCGAAATATTTATAACCAGGAATTGTTAACCCCTTTTTAGGTAATAAAGGAAATAAAGCTTTATGGATATCGATATTTCCACCTTATGTGTTTTTAACAAATTGTGTTTTAGTAATACCACAAGAAGCACAAGTTTCTTTTAATATTCTTTTGCCATTTTTTGCTAACATGTACCGAGGATTACCATTTTCAGTAATCATCTTTTCTTTAACACAGTAACTCATATATAAGTATAATTAGATAAAATATGATTGTATTATGTTTTCATTGTCTATTGCTTTATAAGGTTTTAATATTTTATAAAGAATAACATACAAACTAAACTATATCCTTCTTGCAACTTTTCAATGACGAATAACAGAAATACCCACACAGTACACTTGTTTTATCTTGATACTGAATAGTTTTGTATTTTATATCAGCTATTTAAGCTAAAACTTCTTTCGGTGGACTTAGACCAAACGGATCAAAATAACAATTATTAAAGTGCAGTGTGTACCAGGTCCAGTAAAATCACCAAGATTGATAATGCCACATTCTTGTTCATTTTGTTTTATTGGTAATTTATTTTTGCTAAAATCTCCCCTGAAGTTTTGTATATCTAACTGCTTAACCCACTTTATTATGTCTAAGTTAGAAAACGAATCGTTTTCTTATTTTATTTTTTTTTACAAATGGGATACTTCTATATTGTCTAATTTGCGAATCTGCTTGTAAACCATTTCCACGGTCAACTCTTAGTTCGTTCCTTTTTCTACCAACTTGCAAACCTTTGCCTGTTAAACAACTAATACGAGATACAATTAAAGGAATTCCTAGTGATGCAAGAAGTCCAAGAAATCCTCCATCTTGTTGTTGTTGTTGCTTTGTTAGTTTAATAGGGCAACGTTATTTTTTTTCCGGGTCTGTTACTTTTCTCTCTTGTTTGTGTTTGTTGCTTCCAATGGATCACCTTTTCAGTATTTATTAATGTATTTGATTTAAGTAACGCTTGATTTTTATTACTATGTATAGTTACCATTACATTTCCAAATAGTTTACCAATTACAGTATTTGCCAAACCGCTAAGTGCTCCTGTTGCTTGTGGTACTAATACCTTCGGAGCAAATTTAGCAACAGTTGGTAATATTGTTTTAGTTAACAAACCAGCTAATGCTTCCAAAAAGCCTCCGTTTAATTCATTTCAAATAGTATCAGTAACAACATATTCTTCATACAGAACCAGAGCATAAACTTTATAAAAAAGTTACATCTGCAGGAAGTACATTTAGTCTGTATCAAAAAGTTAGTTGCTTTGGGTCAATGCTGACTTCATCACTTTTATAGCTTAAATCGAAATATATCATACTAAAAAAGTGCTAAACTTACCTACGTTAAGTAAAGTTCCTGTGTTTTTATCATTTTTTTTGTAAGAATAATTAATAACATCTCTAAATATTCTTATAATATTATCATAACTGTATTCAGTTTCCGGATAATATACACCGTTTCCAACTTTTAATCTAGCTGATTGTATATAACAATTAGTATTAGCAGCATTTAGATGACAAGTATCCAAAATATGTGGATTTTGAGTTTGAGAAGAACTCTTGTCTGATCTTTGCAGATAAACAAAAAACATCTTAAGGATTTTTAACACCAGCCGTTATTCTAAACACGGATTCAGTTAGTTGAGAACTTCCGCTTTCTTGTATCATTTAACGAAGATAAGTCTATCTTGAATTGAATTGCAGTCCATCTTGAATTGAATTGCATGTTGTTTAACGGCTCATCAACACAGTATAGGTTATTTAGAGCCGCCCCAGAGAGAGGGGAAGGATACATAGGAATCCGGGAACCGTGCCCTACTCTTATTATCTTATTATCGAATAGATTCCATCATGTAAATGTCACATGGTTTAAACCATCAGAATCAAATATCAGTTTAGGTATCCACAAAACTAATTTATTAACGATTACTCTACCATCATCAACACCAGCCTCTTTGAAAATTAACACATTGCTTTGTAAACTAATTTGAATTTGACCAGGAGGAAGCATGTTTGTTTCTAAACCTCAATGGAATTATGGAGTTACCTAGTTTATTAGTTATGATTAAAGAATGACGAGCTTTAAATCCTAAATTATAACCAGCTTGTCCAGATCGAGATTCCGCTGCAGCTGTATTGTCTAAATAAAATAATTCATTTGTTCCGTTTGTTTTTGCATAATCGTCAGACATTTCAAGTAAACTTTTTACGTTAACAAATCTATGAAGATTATTACCGTCGTAGACTTTTTTCCGTTTTGCTTTACTTGCATTCGATCAATCAATGAAGCTACATCATTAATTAAAGCAATTATATCATCGTCTGTAAAAGCAGCTCCATCAGTACGCTTGTTAATTACTTGAAAACTGATTTCAAAATATGCATTATACCAATCAAAGTGAGAACTTCTATCATTTAGAGACAGACGTATGGGCGGCCATTACCGCCAAAAGTATGTTTTTAATAAATTATCCAGTCAAAGATGTATTAATTCATCGGTATTATATTTAATTCAATGTAACTTAAATTGATTCACTACTTTTGTTTTACTTTTTTTGAAACCGTCTAATCAAACTTAAAACAATCCGATGCTTTGTGAAATAATCCGGAGTGTTTTTTCAAACCATCTAATCGAACTTGAAAGGATTCAATGCAATGCTAAACAGTTCAGTCGGAAACATGGATCAAAGCAAGAGAATGTGAACCAATTTAAAAGTAACCCAGTCAATTTACCGATACGTGAAACAATCTATAGGAAACTGAATTAATGCAAGACCAAAGCACTCAATTCAATGACAGCAGAATCAGTTGACATAAAGACAAATGGCCGATACTGAACAGAATTAATACGATGTAAAGTGAATTAATTCAGTGCATTCCCAAACAGTTGTGCGAGGGCGCCACTGGGAAAGTTACTTCCCTTGATAAGCATTCCATGCGGTGTCCTGTTAGTGCCATCTTACCATCGCATCTTACCATCGATCGATAGTAAGATGCGATGGTCGATGATAAGTTGCGATGGTAAGATGCGATGGTCGATGGTAAGATGCGATGTAAGTTGCGATGGTAAGATGCGACGGTAAGATGCGATGGTCGATGGTAAGATGCGATGGACCATCGACTATCGCATCTTACCATCGACCATCGCATCTTATCATCACATCTAACCATCGACCATCGCATCTTACCATCGCATCAATCGTAATGTAAATTAGGCCTCTTCTTCGTTTTCTCTCTCTCTCTCTCTCTCTCTCTCTCTCTCTCTCTCTCTATATATATATATATATATAATCTCAGGCTTGTCAGTGAAACGATTTTATTAAATATTTAATTGATAAATATGTTAAGACGAGTGTAATGAAAACTATATTCAACCATGTTGGGTGTGCTGGGTGGGTGGTGTTTTGGTGGAAAAAACCTGCTTTGTTCAATTCTAATTAATTTTATATGAGCGTTCAACTTAGGCCTTGCAAACAATTATGTGTGTTTAGGTTAATCCAGCCCTACCTATTTTTTCGAGTGAAACATAGCAATTTGTTTCCAATTTATCAGAAAAATATAAAAAGCAAGGCTGTTTTGGGTAAAAAATGCTATGTACCTATATATAAAAAAGAGAAAATAAATCCGTACCTACACTATACCTACTTTTCTGGCATGTTACCCTAAACACACATATTTTTTGTTTTTCCTTATTACGGAATTATAACTCACTTATAGGCGCGTGCAATCTATCAGACTTCAAACTTCGGAATTTGGGAATTCAGAATTCGGAATTCAGAAGTACAACACATTTGGCATTGTCACCTTTCTGTGACTGGGTTTGAGTAGGTACCAGTGGGGAGAGGAAGGGTGGCAGGTAGCGCGCCTATATAAATCCTTAAAAAAATACTCACCAACCTCGAATTGCGGACATCCTTGTTTAAACCTGGATCAATACCCTGTATACGGATTGACTAGATAAATTCCAGACAGCCCCTGCCCCACCAAGCTCTTAATGTTTCTTTAGGTCTTCAGACAACTAGTAAAATATAAGTATGATTGACCTTCAAAAGTGAGGCACTGCATGTTTTATGCATAGTTATAATCAATTAGTGTCATTTAAAAAGTTGATTGTGAAATGTGTCCGCTTTCCTTTATATACGTATGTTTCATGTGTTCCTCCAATGTGTGCACTCCTCACTCGCCCACAAACACTTGTTTGCAATATTCGGGAATGGAAAACTTGGTCAAGTTCGATACCAAGAGTGGTCGTAGCATGTGTGTCATAAGTCGATGATAAGATGCGATGGTAAGATGCAATGGTCGATGGTAAGATGCGATGGTAAGTTTCGATGGTAAAATGCGATTGTCGATGGTAAGATGCGATGATCGATGGTAAGATGCGATGGTCGATGGTAAGTTTCGATGGTAAGATGCGATGGTCGATGGTAAGATGCGATGGTCGATGGTAAGATGTGATGATCGATGGTAAGATGCGATGGTCGATGGTCCATACATGTCTAACAAGACACTGTATGGAATGCTTATCAAGGGAAGTAACTTTTCTAGCTTATGTATGCGCAAGTGGCACCCTCGCACAACTGTTTGGGAATGCACTGAATTAAATCACTTTACATCGTATTAATTCTGTTCAGTATCGGCCGTTTGTCTTTATGTCAAATTGATTCTGTTGTCATTGAATTGAGTGCTTTGGTCAGGCATTAATTCAGTTTCCTATAGATTGTTTCACGTATCGGTAAATTGACTGGGTTACTGTTAAATTGGTTCACATTCTCTTGCTTTGATTCATGTTTCCGACTGAACTGTTTAGCATTGCATTGAATCCTTTCAAGTTCGATTAGATGGTTTGAAAAAACACTCCGGATTATTTCACAAAGCATCGGATTGTTTTAAGTTTGAGTAGATGGTTTCAAAAAAAGCAGTGAATCAATTAAACTTACATTGAATTAAATATAATACCGATGAATTAATTAATCTTTGACTGGATGATTTATTAAAAACATACTTTTGGCGGTAATGGCCGCCCATACAGACGCTGCTATACGTTTAAATAGTGTGCATATAAAACCTTCAGTTGCAAAGACGTCAACACACTGGCGTGAAAAGATTTTTCTGGGAGTGTATTTGCCGCGCGGTCAAAGGTTCAGACTGATATTATTAGAGTTCGCAGAAATAAACGGCTTCTGATTCAATGATTATGTAAAAGTACACTGACATTTTGAAAGTTATAATATCTTGGAGAAACAGAATAATAGAAAAATAGAAATATCTTATAAAAAGACTAGTTTTTATGAACCTATATAGTATGTGTAATGGTGTTATGGTTTGTACAGGTTAATGCAAATGTTAAAATGATATCTGGTATGCATGCACCACCAATTTTAGATCAGACTACACCAATTACCAACCAATCAGCGGGCAGGGAAAAAGTTCAAGGGTAAATTCGGAGCTATTACACAGAATCTCTTAATTTTGATTGGTTGTCAAGGTAATCAAACCAAAAAATCTTGCTTAAAGATTAAAATTCAACTTATAAAGGTTAAATCATACATTTGTGCAATGTATTCATAATGTGTTGCATAATCAAAGAAAGAAGTATATTTGACATTTTCCTCATGTTTCTACATACAAGTAGGTAGGTCAGCACCATCCGACCTAAACAGTTTTTTCAAAACATACTCAATGTATGGCTTCTGTCTGTTTTTTTGATAAAACTAAGATAGGTCTTTTAAAACAAGTAATAAAAAATATAGCTTCCTGTATTAGGAAACTCAGTACAGAGCTTAGAGCTATAAGGTAGGCCTATGGAAAATGAATTGGTGTAGTATGACCAACTACACTCAAGTGATATGAAAACGCAACACGGGAATTTCCGCTATATATTGTATGTACAATATGCTGCTTTTAATCGAATGGTACATGGCTACGTAAGACCTTTCCTTTTGGAAAAAATACTAAAACAACAAATAATACAGCAAATAGTATTCCTTCAATGTTTCATTATTCACAGAGTACGCGCTTGGCTCAATCATGTGAGCAAACTTAGGATGCAACATTTTGCAAACTATTTACGTTAAATACAGTACTGAACTAGCTCAATTTTTCAAAGAGCTACTTCAACATTTATGAAGTTCTTGTTACAAAGTGTAGTGTGATTAAAACGTCTACAACATCACAGTTGTGTCCTGTCTCTAGTTAACTGCAACTTTCTTTTTAAAAAACATCTTGGGATTTCTTTGGAATATTATGTGCAATTAAGTGTGCAGTATATACAATATATAGCGGAAATTCCCGTGTTGCGTTTTCATATCTCTTGAGTGTATGGTTGCACATTCAACGATAAGTGTATAGTTTTGTATTCGACAGAAGTGTAAAGTTTCTTAAAGATTCGACAGTTTGTGTGCTAACGTAAACATCTGATCTTCTGGGTAAAAGTAGGTTGTATGTATTATTTTTTAGATAAAAAATAGAAAGGAAAAAGATCAATGCTGCAGAGTTAATTGCTATTATTTAATCCTTGAATCAGAAGCAGTTTATTTCCACAAACTCTAATAATAGCGGCAAAGCTTGTTTCCCGGTTAAATACGATACTTTAAACATGTCTCATTACACCAGTAATTAAATACTAGCAATTAACTCTGCAGCATTGATCTTTTTCCTTTCTATTTTTTATCTAAAAAATAATACATACTACCTTTTTTTGCCTGTGTTTTTATTAGCGTCCTGTTACGTCGGCAAACATATTTTATTCATAAATGAATGAATAAAAATACAGTTGTTTCCGGTTAGTACCAACGAGGAGGTGTAACTAGGACTTGGTGGATCTACCACCCATTCACTAACCTTATACAGAACAAATATTACATTACGCAAGAATGAAAATCCAGGAACACATAGCAGTTCAGAAGTTTTAGCATTATCGCTTTATTAATTGTTGAGATATTTTATCATGCCTTTTATTTTTATATTCTTGAAATTATGTTGTCTTAAAAGAGAAATTATCACGAAAAGTCGCAATAAAATCACGATAAAGTCATGATAATTTATGTCAACTTAAATTAAGTCAATGGCAGCCATATGCCACCATAAGTTCATTATTTTATCAATTTAAACATTATACTAAATAATGAATAAAGCCGTGAATTAAAGAAAATCGTTTTACTGACGTTTTTAAATTTTTGCGTAATGTTTACAGTGCATTCCTATGGTGGCATGTGGCTGCCATGCACTTAATTTAAGTTGACATAAATTATCGTGACTTTATGGTCATTTTATTGTGACTTTTCGTGATAATTTCTCTTTTAAGGCGACATAATTTCACGAATATAAAAATAAAAAGCATGATAAAATATCTCAAAAATTAATAATAAGTCGCGATAATGCTTCAACGTGCCATTCAAATAACGACTTAAGATATCTACGACCCCAAAATAAACACATATATAATAAATCACCATGAAATGGTGATTTTACTTGATTTATTAAAACTTTTTTAAAATAGGGGTAGTGAAGATTGCAAGTTTAATTTTTTTTAAATAAATCACCATGAAAGTGATTTTACTTGATTTATTAAAACTTTTTTAAAATAGGGGTAGTGAAGATTGCAAGTTTATTTTTTTTTATAAGTTATCAAAATTATAAAAATATTGCTTTTTTTTGTAATATGATTATAAAATGTTTCTTTAATACAAAACAAATGTGTTGATTTGTTATCAAAATTACACCCAAATCAACGAATAAACACGAATATAATAAAATATGATTTTTTACTAGAAAATCAAATTTCTATATGTTTCAGCCTATTACATTCAACAATATACGGCTTTACTACTTCCCAGTATCTATGTCTTAATCTAACTATATGAGCACCACAACCAACACAAATTTGATATTTTGCACTTGTACCTTTTCCACATTTTAGACATGGTACAACTTTACTTTGCTTTATTCTGAATTTATGCAAACTGCAGTAGTTTGAATCTTTCGTTGGTTTATTTTTACAAGGTTCGTGATCTCCAACTTTGAGAAATTGGCAAATGTTTTCAATTTTCTTAGTGTTTTCCATTTTCTTTTTCTTGTTATAATAAATATTTTTTTATTTTAAAGAAAAAAAATTAATATGATATATATTACAAAAATGAGTACCGAAGACGTTCGCTACATTTTACAATTACACCGGGAAGGAGTAATTAATAATGATCAGCTTAGAAAGGGGCTAGATGCTCTTAAAGAAGTTCCAAAGGAAACTCCAAAAGAGGTTAATTCTCAAACATTAGAAAATTTACTCAAGAGACGACGTGCTAAGAAACAACGTAAACGAGAAAAGCAGAAATATGATAAATTGCAAGATGAACAAAAGCAGAATTATGCTAAATTACGAGACAATGTTATAAATGAACTGAAAGAGCTTAATGATAAAAAATCTAAAGAAGAATTAAAACTGGTTGACAAACCAATGTGTGGCTATTTTAAAGCATACGAAATATCTGCCGAGAAATACAAAGACCCTCAAAAACTATTCCGTGATAAGAAATCCATTATCACAAAACAAATAAGCAAAGAGCTGACAAAGATGAATGGATTAAAGTTTCAATTAGGTCTTACTGTAAATTTATTCAAAGATGATGGTGATACCAAAAAAATACACCACAGCAGTATTACACAGTGAACAAAATGCAATTTTAACCTCTGAAAAAATAAATGAGTTTTACGATGAATCATCTGCTTATATACAAGAGAGCCTTGAAAGATTTACAAACACAGCATCTGGATTGGAGATTGATCACTGTGTAACGTTTTACTTAAATTTTGCAAAGTATGAACCATTAAAAGGTTCTTCATATATTCCTCTACCTAAAGCAGTATCTGATAAAAAAGCAATAATTAATGTTAATAATGAAGACAATAAGTGTTTGGAAGTGGCATTGGTTTCTGCTTTGTGGCCTAATAAAAATAATCCAACTAGGATATCTAGTTATAACAAACACATGGGTAAGTTGAATATGGATGGTATTGACTTTCCCACTCCAATTTCTCAAATAACCAAAGTAGAAAAACAAAATAATCTTGCTATCAACGTTTATGGATATACCATAACAGGAAAAAATAAAAAGGTATCTGTTTTTCCATATAAAATATCAGAACAACCAAAAGATATTGAACGAATTAATTTGATCTTAATATCTGAAGACACTGAGATTGAATCAGAAAACAAAGACGATCCAAATAATGAAGAAGGAATTATAGATGACAACTATAACCCTGATGATTATTCCAAAGAACCAAAAACATTAACAACAAAAAATCACTATGGCTGGATTAAAATTTTGAATAGACTACTCTATGACCAAAACAAACACCATGGTAAAACTTACTTTTGCGATCGTTGTCTTCACGGCTATTCTGGAAAAGAACTACTTACCAAACACAAAGAAGACTGTGATGGTATCAACAAAAATTCTTGCAGAATAGAAATGCCAAAAGAAGGTAAAAATACTGTAAAATTTAAAAATCATCAAAATCAGATGCCTGTGCTTTATGCAATATATGCTGATTTTGAAAGTATAGTCAAACCAGAATCAATTAAATTTGGAAAGAAATCTGAAATTACAAATGTACACGAAGCTTGTGGTTTTGGATACCAGGTTGTCAGATATGATGGCAAAGCTGAAGAACCTGTTATTTACAGAGGTGAAGATACTGTTGAAAAGTTTTTAAATCACTTAGAATGCGAGAAGAGCAACATTAATAAAATATTTGCTCACCCGAAACCCTTAATTATGACACAACAAAATGAGGAAGATTATGAAAAAGCAACACACTGCTGGATATGCGAAAAAGAAATAGGTAGGAAATGTGGCAAAAACTGTAAAGTAAGAGATCACTGTCATTTTACAGGAGAATACAGAGGTGCAGCACATAAAAACTGCAACCTAAAACTAAAAATAAAACCAAATAAAACAATCATTCCTGTTATATTTCACAACCTCAAAGGATATGATAGTCATTTGATTATGCAAAAAATACATAAAATGAAAGGTAATATAACATGCATCCCAAATAATGCTGAAAAATATATATCATTTAGTGCCGGCCAGCTCAGATTTTTAGACAGTTTCCAATTTATGGCTTCGTCTTTGGAAAAATTGGTTAAAGCAACAGACAAATCTGATTTCAAAATTACCAAAAATCAGTTTGGAGAACAAACAGATTTACTTTTACGAAAAGGTGTTTATCCATACGAATATATGGACAGTATGGAAAGATTTAAGGAAACGCAATTACCGCCTATAGAAAAGTTTTACAGTAGTCTTTCAGATGAAAGTATAAGTTCCAAAGATTACGAATACGCTCAAAAAATATGGAAAGAGTTTAACTGTAAAACTCTTGGAGACTATCATGATTTATATCTAAAAACTGATGTAACTCTGTTAGCAGATGTGTTTCAAACTTTTAGAAAAACATGTATGAGTGCATACAAACTTGATGCTTTACATTACTATACAGCACCTGGATTATCTTGGGATGCTTTACTTAAACATTCAAAAATAGAATTGGAACTTTTGACAGACATTGACATGCACTTATTTATAGAAAAAGGTATGCGTGGTGGAATTAGTATGGTATCAAAACGATATGCCTGTCACAGGATGACCTTAGTGGTTGGGCTAACTCAGGAAAGAATCAATGACGGTGAATGCATTTACATAAGTTTAATGCAACTTTTAAAATATGTTTAATATATATACAATGATCTAAAAAAACAAGCGAATACACAAATGAACTATGAAAAGAATGTTCTCCTGAACGTTTAAGACGTTCTTAGTATTGCTATAAATACTGAATGTCTAAGACACTAAAGTCTTGTTAAAGCTATAACAATGTTGATCTAGCGCGATAACTGTGATGCGCGAGAGCTCATGAAGATGATGATGCGCGAATTCAATGGATGATTGTCATCAAATGCCTTCTGTAAGGGTTGATGACGCGATGCAATGATAGTTAATCTCCACTGAGATTGTGAATGATATTCCTCCAGTGAGGACTGGTAACGGGCCCACCTTGTGTCCCGGGGGTTGTCGTTAGTAAAACCTGGCTGCGCAGGTACGGGGACCGTCTCCACCGCTTGTAACGTTAGTCGTGGAAGCTTAGCTCCACTCCTGGATATCCAAACCTAGATGGCTTACTCCAACCCTGGATGGCTTATATCCTGGATGGCTTATATCCTGGATGGCTTAGGCTGTAATTATACATACGTTTTAGATGTCGGTTGACAAACATACCAATCTTGCATAATTATCATTACCCAAACAAATCATTATACAATCAATATATGTACGAATGATGAGTAGCAATGTATACATATTCTACAACGCCATGTATACGCTATGTACGTCGCTGTTAATCAATGCCCCTAATACATGTAATATAAACATGATCAAATTACTCATATATTACACTCACTGAGTTATGCATGCACGCATTTATTCTTGTCACTCATCTCATTATTAACTAATGTTAACAATCGTGTATTACAATCACTGAGTTATACGCCAACGTTAACTAATGCACCTATTATCCACTGTTATCAAATTAATATTGTTTTACAATTAATGATCAATTACAATAATTACATCTAATAAAGTAACTTCAAAATCATATGCTAGTCTAAAGTTATGTTTGAGAAACATCAATGCTAACCGGATGTCGTAACCGCCAAACAAGATGGCGCCGCCCACTGAATACAAATATACGATAAAAGTTTAATAAAATTACTAACCACATGTTGCCTGTGAAATTTGCCGTCCAATCTCTGTTCCAACAAAATACTATCGATGATCCCGGCGACAGCTAGAAGACAATGGGTTTTATAGCAAACATTACGCCCAAATCATTA
Source organism: Cyrtodaria siliqua (assembly GCA_037043455.1). Taxonomy (NCBI): domain Eukaryota; kingdom Metazoa; phylum Mollusca; class Bivalvia; order Adapedonta; family Hiatellidae; genus Cyrtodaria; species Cyrtodaria siliqua. Next base: position 32,154 of record JAWPHD010015599.1, on the reverse strand, counting down.
TTTGCCCCGTTCAGTCCGTGACAAACGTGGCTAAATCTACAGTATTGAATCTACACGCGAGGCCCTTATACAATTTTGCCGTTTAAGGAAAATATACCTATACGTTTACATGCATTAGCACAAAACTAAACTTATGACACGGCCTCTCTGGCGGCCACTTAAAATGTGCACGCTTTTACGTGTTACATGAATAGATCATGAATATTGTGAAATTGTTTCAACTCGAACAATAGATTTTGGGTGTAACCGATACAAGAGCTATATGCGACCAGTACGCTCTACCCGTGACATTTTGTGACAACATCTCCCCACTTAAAGAAAGTGCTACACTTTTAAAATTCAACAAAATGATAATTAATATTTACACGTTAAGAGACTATTAATTCTTCTGAGCAAATGAGCGACAACACGTACAAGCTGATCGCTCAATCGCTTGAGTATGTTAACTATTACCACTGCAGTTATAACCTAACTATAACATGTAATTACAATTTCAACACTATTCTACAATTGTACACTACCCTGTCGTAACATATACTACTATTGTACAATACACTGCAATACACTATTGTATTAAACCGGTCATTATGTGCGGCGACTTAAATAGTCTGCCCCAATATTGTCCTTTCCACGGATTGCTTTAATTTTCATCCGGTAAGGCTGCAGAGTCAGTGCCCACCTCATTAACCTACTGTTAGCTACCTTAGCTTTATTCATATAAGCTAACGGTTGGTGGTCAGTCTCCAAGACAAATTCCTTACCAAAAACATATCGGTGGAATTTACTGACACCCCACACTACTGCAAGACACTCCCTTTCGATAACAGAGTAGTTACATTCCCGGGGCAATAGTTTCCGACTTGCGTAAGCCACGGGGAGACTACACCCATCTTGCTCTTGCAGTAGGACTGCACCCACCCCGATATCGGAGGCATCCGTTCTGAGGATAAACTCCTGGTCAAGTTCAGGTAATTTTAGTATTGGGGTTTTGACCAGACTCCCCTTTAAAGAGACAAAAGCTCGCTCCTGGCTTTCCCCCCAAGTTATCCTATTGGGTTGACCTTTCTTTGTCAAGTCTGACAAAGGTGCAGCTATAGCCGAAAAGTTTGGAATAAACTTCCTGTAAAAACCCGCCAACCCTAAAAATGACCTAACTTGTTTCTTTGTCTCGGGTCTTGGTGCTTCCTGAATTGCCTTAACCTTGTCGGGGTTGGGTTTCAATTTTTGGTCCCTCCCGACAACATGACCCAGACACTCTATATCTGCGTAACCCATGTGACACTTGCTAGGTTTTGCAGTCAGTTTAAACCGGCGTAGCCGTTCCAACAGATTACGTAGAGCCTTAATATGGTCTTCAAATGTTGTTGTAAACACCAGGATGTCATCTACAAAACTGTCTGTGTTGGACAAATCCTTCAGGACTTTCCTCATTAACCTACAGAATGTTGCTGGGGCGTTTACGAGACCAAAGGGCATGACCTTGAACTTAAAAAGTCCTTGCGAAGTTTCGAAGGAGGTCATCTCTTTAGCTCGGTCTGAAAGTGGGACTTGCCAATAACCTTTACTGAGGTCTAACTTGGAGAAATACGAATATCCCGCAAGTTTAGAGAATACCTCCTCAATATTAGGCATTGGCTCTGCATCAAAGATGGTACGTTTATTGAGCTGCCTAAAATCGATACAGAATCGAATTGACCCATCTTTCTTCTTAATAAGTACGACTGGGGATGAAAATGGGGCGTTTGAAGGTTCGATGACACCCAATTTCAACATGTCTTTCACCTCCTCATCAACAATTGATCGGGAGTGAAATGGTATGGGATACCCCTTAATTCTAATTGGTTCCCCTGATGTGAGTACAATATCATGTTGCACTCCATCTGTCTGCCCCGGGTTTTCGGACAAGACATCACTGAACTCCGAGAGTAAACTACCCATCTCTCGTTGCTGCTCTACACTAAGCATGCCCGATATGTCTACATCGGCTGCTGTCTCCTTACCTACACTAATGGGAAAATACATGGGACTAGTGTCCTCACTACTGTCTTCCTCACTATCCTCAATAACTGCAACATTAACTACGGTTAACACCCCTTGTTGCACATTATCGGTTCTACTTATATACTCTTTCAGCATATTCGCATGAAAGGTCTTTAACTTTCCGTTTATCTCGATACGGTAATCCATAGTGTTCACTATCCCTCTAACGTAAAACGGACCTTTCCATTGTAATAACAACTTGTTATTGTCGGTCGGGAGTAACAGTAACACCTGGTCATCTATCTTAAACTTCCTAGCTCTAGCTTTCTGGTCATAGTACCGTTTATACTTGGTACTTGCCTTAACTAACTGACTTTGAGCTATTTTACAAGTCTCCTCTAGTTTCTCCTTCAGATCTAAAACATACTGATATGTAGTCTTAACCTCATCACTATCTACTTCACCTGCCCACATCTCTCTAAGAATCCTCATGGGACCTCTAACTGACCTACCGTACAATAACTCAAACGGAGAAAATCCTAAACTCTCTTGTGGAACCTCTCTAAATGCAAACAATAAAGCATTGAGATACTTGTCCCAATCTTTGGGTCTCTCGGTACACATACGCCGTAACATTTGCTTTAACGTCCCGTTAAATCGTTCGACTAACCCGTTACACATAGGGTGATATGGTGTTGTCATGATTTGACGCAAAGACAATAACCTGCTTACTTCAGCCATAAGTTCTGACGTAAACTGTGACCCACAATCAGTCAGCATTTCCTCTGGTACACCTAGCCTACTGAACATATCAACTAATGCCTCAGCTACTCTCTCAGTTTCAATTGAGGGCAATGCTACTGCCTCCGGATACCTAGTTGCATAGTCTACCATGGTTAAAATGTACCTATTTTTCCTATCCGACACTGGAAAAATTGGTCCAACTATGTCTACGGCTACCCGCTTAAATGGTGTATCTATCAGTGGCATCTGACCTAAATGTACTTTGGTCACTCGACCTTTTGGTACTGTCCTTTGGCATACATCGCAGGACCTACAATACCTAGTTACATCTCCACTAACGCCTGGCCAATAAAATTCTGCCAATACTCTATCTGACGTTTTCTTTACGCCTAAATGACCTCCCATAATCGACTCATGAGCTACCTTAAGCACTGTCGTTCTATACTGGGTAGGTACCACTAATTGGTGAAACTGTCTACTACCACTATCTTCAAATTCTCTGTACAATAACCTATTCTTATGTACAAACTTACAACTACCGGACCCTTTACACTTCTTCACTACACCATCCTTGGCCTTCACTTTACAAGGACCTAATGACTCGTCTTGAGTTTGTGCTTCTATAAACTCCGCTTTAGATATGTCACCTACGGCTGCAGGAACCTTTAATTTTCTATAAGCCTGAGCTTGCTTCTGAACCTGCGCTCTAGTCTCTACGGCATTACTAATGCTACTTCTAAAATCGGACATTACCGGAAGTGCTGAACCATCTATGTTCCCTATCGTTAAATCATACATCGGGTCATCCATACATAGTGCCTCTGTAGTCCCTTTAAAGAAAGGTGTATCTACATCTATTCTCGCTATTGGCACGTGCTCTACCGATTTATTTAACAACATACACGGTGACTGTTTACCTACCAACTGGTCATCCGTAACTAAACTACGCCTAACTACCACACCTGTACAACCTGTATCCCTCATTACAATTACGTCCGTGCCATTCACTCTACCATCTGCCGTTGGAAGATTTGCATACGGAAAGAGACATGTTCCGATCTTCGCCATTACACCATCCGCTTTAACACAACAGCTACTACTCTCGGTTTTAATAACCGGACTATTACTACCTCTGCCTCTACCTCTACCTCGGTTTTGACCACCTCTACCTCTACCGAAATTCCATGGGTTGTTAAAACCTTGGTTCTGACTCCCTACATTGTTGTCCACTCTACTATTTTCACTAAAATTGTCTACGACAGCGGACACTTTCACCGCTTTCCTACACTCATGTGAAGCATGATTCCCATTACAGTGACGACAACGAATAAAAGGTCTACCTATGTTACCACTATTGCTACCTCCTCTAGCACCCATCGAACTACCACCACCTCTATAGTTTCCACTCTGGCCTTTCTGTTTATGATCGTCCCCTTGCCTATCTCTAAAAGTTCTGTCTTTCGACACTACATTATAAGCTCCACCTCTAGCCTCGGCAAACTGATCTGCTTGAGTTGCCATTTCATTTACACTAGTTAGTTTTCTTTCTTTAAGAAATAAGAACAGATCTCTACTACAAACATTGAATAGCTGGTCCCGCAACAAGAAATCTATGAGGCCCTGATAAGTCTGCGCTACCTTCCCTAACTCTAACCACCTATCTAAGTAATTTCTAGACCTACTAATAAACTGAATAAATGACTCGCCTTTCTCAGGCAGACAAGCTCTAAACCGCTTTCTAAAACCTTCTTCAGTTAACTCAAATCTCTTTAAAAGAGCATCCTTTAACTTGTCATAGTCAAGAGCATCTAAACTAGGTAATCTAGAAAATACATCTAAGGCCTTGCCTCTCAATAACGCACTTAAATGAACTGCCCACTTATCTTTGGTCCATTCCTGTAACTCAGCATAACGCTCGAACCGTAACAAGTAACTGTCCATGTTATCTTTGTCAGCATCAAAGTATGGTAACTTCGAACCTTTTAACTTCCCAGAATAACTATCTTTCCCTACAGTTCCACTGTCCTTCCTATGTGTCTTAGCTGCTTCCAACTCTAAAGCTAACTTATGATCAAACTCTTTTTGCTCCCTTTCCATTATCATCTTAGCCTTAGCTAGTCTACCATCTGTTTCGAACCTCTCATGTTCTAACTCTTGCTTCTCCTTTACTATTCTACTTTCTAATTCTACCTTCTCTTTATCATCATCTCGCTTCTCTTTAGCTAATCTACCTTCTAATTCTAGCTTCTCTTTATCAGCATCTAGCTTCTCTTTAGCTAATCTACTTTCTAATTCTAGCTTCTCTGTGGCTAGTCTACTTTCGAATTCTAGCCTATCTTTCTCTTCATCCCTTTCCCGCTTTGCTAATTCTCTTTCCTTAAGTCTAAATTCCCTTTCTCTAGCCTGTTCGTCTTTAACAAAGGTTCTAAGCTCCTCTCCAGCATACCCTAACTCCTTACCCATTTCCGTAAGATCCTTTATGGACGTCATGTCTATAGACATTGTGAACTACACACTACAATAATTACAATACACACGTCACTAATAATTCTACTCAACTAACTACTAATGGTAAGTCACTGTGTCCTCAGTAAATACCTGGGCATCATCATAGGACAAGTTACATACACATTTGTACTAGCGCTAACTACTAACGGTTATGTATAGATAGTATCTAGCTTCCACAAAACATATACACTACATAAAATATCTATATTTGATATTGGACATAACCTTAAACAATCATAGAAATGTGCATAACATGTACATGTATATTTACTTCTCCCATCAATATAAGTATACTCGAGTGTCACAACATGAGTAGAACGTCTTGTTCGCCAACCTAATTGGATACTATGTGTATATCAAGGGAGGTAAAACAAACACCCAAATTATTGAGCAAAAGTGCCTCAGACCCACTCGTGTAGACCACTGCGACCTCGCGCCAAGGAAAGAACGGACAAAACAACAGTTTGGACTCACCCTACCCTTGTCGTGTCTTGACTTGTCTTCCAAGCTGTGGCCGTGATCGTCGACAGTCGCCTTGATGGATCAGAGGGTGGTACACAATTCTAAAATAATAAGTAGAGATTTAGTATATCATCATAAAGATCACTTATTGATTCTTTCCCTCCGTAGTCGCCCAAAATCCCACTTCTGACACCAGTTGTCACAGGATGACCTTAGTGGTTGGGCTAACTCAGGAAAGAATCAATGACGGTGAATGCATTTACATAAGTTTAATGCAACTTTTAAAATATGTTTAATATATATACAATGATCTAAAAAAACAAGCGAATACACAAATGAACTATGAAAAGAATGTTCTCCTGAACGTTTAAGACGTTCTTAGTATTGCTATAAATACTGAATGTCTAAGACACTAAAGTCTTGTTAAAGCTATAACAATGTTGATCTAGCGCGATAACTGTGATGCGCGAGAGCTCATGAAGATGATGATGCGCGAATTCAATGGATGATTGTCATCAAATGCCTTCTGTAAGGGTTGATGACGCGATGCAATGATAGTTAATCTCCACTGAGATTGTGAATGATATTCCTCCAGTGAGGACTGGTAACGGGCCCACCTTGTGTCCCGGGGGTTGTCGTTAGTAAAACCTGGCTGCGCAGGTACGGGGACCGTCTCCACCGCTTGTAACGTTAGTCGTGGAAGCTTAGCTCCACTCCTGGATATCCAAACCTAGATGGCTTACTCCAACCCTGGATGGCTTATATCCTGGATGGCTTATATCCTGGATGGCTTAGGCTGTAATTATACATACGTTTTAGATGTCGGTTGACAAACATACCAATCTTGCATAATTATCATTACCCAAACAAATCATTATACAATCAATATATGTACGAATGATGAGTAGCAATGTATACATATTCTACAACGCCATGTATACGCTATGTACGTCGCTGTTAATCAATGCCCCTAATACATGTAATATAAACATGATCAAATTACTCATATATTACACTCACTGAGTTATGCATGCACGCATTTATTCTTGTCACTCATCTCATTATTAACTAATGTTAACAATCGTGTATTACAATCACTGAGTTATACGCCAACGTTAACTAATGCACCTATTATCCACTGTTATCAAATTAATATTGTTTTACAATTAATGATCAATTACAATAATTACATCTAATAAAGTAACTTCAAAATCATATGCTAGTCTAAAGTTATGTTTGAGAAACATCAATGCTAACCGGATGTCGTAACCGCCAAACAAGATGGCGCCGCCCACTGAATACAAATATACGATAAAAGTTTAATAAAATTACTAACCACATGTTGCCTGTGAAATTTGCCGTCCAATCTCTGTTCCAACAAAATACTATCGATGATCCCGGCGACAGCTAGAAGACAATGGGTTTTATAGCAAACATTACGCCCAAATCATTATTTGCCCCGTTCAGTCCGTGACAAACGTGGCTAAATCTACAGTATTGAATCTACACGCGAGGCCCTTATACAATTTTGCCGTTTAAGGAAAATATACCTATACGTTTACATGCATTAGCACAAAACTAAACTTATGACACGGCCTCTCTGGCGGCCACTTAAAATGTGCACGCTTTTACGTGTTACATGAATAGATCATGAATATTGTGAAATTGTTTCAACTCGAACAATAGATTTTGGGTGTAACCGATACAAGAGCTATATGCGACCAGTACGCTCTACCCGTGACATTTTGTGACAATGCCAAAGCAAACAATCCACATGTAGTTGATTATAACCCTAACAAGGAAAACAACTTTTTAATGTATTATGATGCTTGTAACCTCTATGGTTGGGCAATGAGTCAACCGCTTCCATATTCTGGCTTTAAGTGGGTGGAAACAGAAACGTTGCCAGAGTCAAAAGAAGGAAAAGGATATTTTCTAGAAGTTGATTTGGAATATCCTAAAGAACTTCATGAAGCTCACAATGACTATCCGCTTGCACCGGAAAGATTAGCAGTGAAAAAAGAATGGTTGTCTGAATACCAAACAGATCTGTTAGAAAATAATAGCATGATAAATACAGAACAACTAGTTCCCAATCTTAGGGACAAGAACAAATATGTGATACATTACAAAAACCTGCAACTGTATTTATCTTTAGGCATGAAACTAAAGAAAATACACAGAGTATTAGAATTTAATGAAAAAAACATGGATGGCATCATACATAAATTTAAACACAGAACTCAGGAAAAAAGCTAAATCACAATTTGAAAAAGATTTTTACAAGCTTATGAATAACTCAGTATTTGGAAAAACAATGGAAAATTTAAGAAAGAGAACTGACATAAAATTAGTAAGAACTGACGGCTCTGAAAATGAAAAAATAAGAAAAATAATAGCCAAACCCAACTTTAACAGGCGTATAAAATTTTCAGATGAATTATCAGCAGTACATGTAAACAAAACAAAATTAACATTAAACAAACCAATTTATGTTGGAATGGCAGTATTGGATTTAACAAAGTACCATATGTATGATTGGTATTATAATACTTTGAAAAAAAGGTACAAAAATAACTGTACTTTATTATACACAGATACTGACAGCTTGCTTGTAGACATCAGAACAGATGATGCATACAAAGACATGGCTGAAATGAAAGATGAGTATGACTTGAGTGATTATCCTCAAGATCACCCAATGCATGATGATACAAACAAAAAAGTATTGGGTAAAATGAAAGACGAATGTGCTGGTGTTGCTATAGCTGAGTATGTTGGATTAAGACCCAAGCTATATTCGATTTTGAGAGCGGATGAGCAGATTATTAAAAAAGCAAAGGGTGTAAAAACTTATGTAGTCAAAAAACATATAAATTTTGAAAACTACAAAGATGCACTATTTAACAAGAAAAAATATACCCATGAAATGAATATGATGCGATCAATAAAACATCAAATATACGGCATAACAGTAAACAAAGTTACATTATCACCATTTTACTCAAAAAGATATATCCGAGAAGATGGAATTACAACTGATGCACATGGTTTCTATAAAAACTTATGAATTTGGGTATCAGCAGGAACAATAAGTAATTCTTCTTTGACAAATCCTCTTTGTGGCGCTGGTAATTTCAAATAATAAACTCTTATACCTTGCGTCACCATATAACTTTTAATCTTGTGAATATCTACACTCCACATTGGATCAGTCGCTCTGCGTCTTCCACCTTCTTGTTCCCCGGGTTGATATAAATATCTTACACTTAGGATCATCTTTTAATATTTTTGTTTCAACAAGAGGAGGCTTTTTTGTCTCCGCATTTATGGCTTTAACAACTTCTGGTAATCTCTTTACCCACTCTCTATTACGTTTTTTGTGAATCTATTTCCTTAGCATACTGATAACCAAACAATCTGTCAGCTAATGTTCTGTTAAATCTTTCAACTAAAGCTTGGTCTCTGTGTATTTCTGTTCTGCCCCGTCTGATATTTACTTTGTGTTTTGACATCAACTGTGATACTGCACCCATAAATTCTCTGCCTGGATCCACTTGTAATACTTTTGGATATTTTAGATGCCGACTATATATATTTTCAAATGCTTTAGCAACTTCTTTACTATCCTTGGAAGTCAGTGGCTCCGCTTCTTTATATCTACTTGCAATATCAACAACAGTCAACGCATATTTATATGTCTTGCGTCCACGACCAATCCCAAAAGTATCATGCGGCAGAAATAACAAATCAGCTTGATGCACTCCATTCTTAGTAGAAACATCAAACCTGGGTCTAACTATTTTCTTCGGCGCAGGTAAATAAATCTGCCACACAGCTTGTTTCTTTAAAAATTCTAATGCCTTTTTTTCACTAACACCAGCCTCTTTTGATAATTTTTTAACTGCTGTGTAACCTCTCCAAAATCCTTTTGGGCTGTAATAAATCTTTTCCATTTTTTTCTACTAAAGATTAAACTTTATATAACTATAAAGAAAAAAAGGAAATCACAACTGCACAATTTGATGAACTGCTTGAAGAGCAATATCAAAATAGCACAAAGAAATGGACAGACTTGGAACTAAATAAAATATACAAAATTACAGATACGAAAATAGTAGATACTGAATATGGTCCATCCATGGTATTGACATTATTAGACAATGGTGAAGTATGGGCGCCTGATCATCTCAAAAATAAATTAGAGAAGAGTGCTAAACCACCATATTATATTCGACCACTTGGATTGAAACCATGTAAAAACAACAAAAAAAATAGGTGTCATGCATATGACTTAGTCTTTTCAAAGTAAACTTAGTCATTTCAAATCCAAAAAAGTCTAAAGTAATTATAGTTTTAAACTATTTTTTTTTTATGAAATCAATTTATACGCCACAAATCCAGTTGCAGCCATGCCCACCACAATAAACGTAATTTCTCTATTCTGTTGATCCGGAGATGGTGTATAAAAATCACTCAACTTGGGCTCCGGTTCCAAAAGCAAATGTTTGCCAGTTGTATAATAATACTGTTTCATAGCTTGGTCCACATCATCAAAAGTCTGCTCTGCATGATGTTCTTTTTGCAGTTGTTTATTAATAAAATCTAATCTCTCTGTTCTTTTTTTATTCCACTCCACTTGTGCTGCGTTTAATTGTTCTACTGCTTTGTCATGTCTTTGTCTTTCCTCATCTGAATGACTTCCCATTTTTGAAAAGAAATAATTTGAACCGCTAAACGCCAATGCATTTGTTAATGCGCCACCTATCATCATTGCTACTGCACTTGCCATTTTTTTTTTATAAATATATTTTTTAAAATTATTTCATAATATCCGCAGGAATAATACCTTGCTTAATCAGCATATCTTTTGTAGCCATTGCTAACATTATATCCACAGACAGCATCCCAACATTTTCTATATTAAAATCCACTTTAGGTGCTGGTTTTTTTAGTAGTTTTTTGCCAATCTCAGAATATCCAACAGTTAGAAGTGTTTCCACTCCAGCATGATACATCATATTTACAATTTGTTTTCCGTTAATACTTGCTGCCATTTTTTTTATATGATTATTTTTTTAAAATAAATTATTAAAAATCAAACGGGTCTTTTGGTGCAACATGAACAGGTTGCACAGCTACAGGCTGCGTAGCAGATTTCTTGTTATAAATATACAAACCCAACCCAGCAATGCCTAATAAAACCAGACACGGTGGAATATAATTTTTGTATACGTTTATTTTGATTTTTTCTGGTTCTTCTTCACCTATTGTTATTTTTGTTATTTGATTTGCAGCATCTTGCTTTGCAGCATTTTGATTTGTAACATCTTGAAGCAAACGCTTTGCCTTTTTTGCCGCTGCTCCTTTTTTTCCAGCTTCTATTCTTTTTGGATTTTTTACTTTTTGTTGTTCAACAGGTTGTGTAACAACAGGTTGTGTAACAACAGGTATAACTTCACTCTCTTGGTTCTCCATTTATATTATCTGTATTTTTATTTTTATTAAAATCAATATGTCTAACAGTTGTCAGTATTGCTGTAAATGGTGCTAAGCACATTCCATACCTGTAATACAACTCACAACAAGCGCTTGTCAAAGCATGATTAATAAATGGGTCTTCCTCCAAATCTTCTATCAGCTTTGGTGGATTGGTTACATTAAAATATTTTGATACTCCCATCACATACAAGTTAATAAAAGAATTGCCTAAAGTTTTAGTCATGCTTGCCCCAAGCCGTGCTTCATATCTGCAGTAAAGTTTGTTAATTTCATCTGGTGGCATGCCATCTATGTTTGTGAGTTGTATGTCTTTACCCAAATTTTGACGACTACCACCGCCAGCTACTATGGCTGATAATCTTTCTTTTTTTGTTTCTTGTTGCTTTGATTCATCTGTGGATTCCGTCTGTTCCGATATATTTTGTAATAGTTCTTCCGCATTCATTTTTATATTATTAATCTTATTTTTTATCTTGAAATAAATATAAAATACAAAACAACTAGCAGCGATATTCATGCAACTAGTAATTGTTAGTATTGTTAATAGCATTGTTATTAATATTGCTATTTTTTCTATTAACATTATTAATTTGCTGCAAGCATTGCTATTAACATTGCTACTTTGCTATGAGCAATGCTATTAGCAATACTATATTCATGGTCAGTATTGCTATTAACATTGCTACTTTGCTGTTAGTATTACTATTAGCAACAGTTGTAAAAAAACATATTTTGTAATAATAAAAAAAAAACATTATATAAGAAAAAATGGATTTGAAAATAACAGACGGTGAGAAAAGTGATTATAATAAAAATAAAATAGCACTGGATGTTATGACAAGAGATGACGTAAAATGTTGTATATGTGTTTCAGAAAGTAAGTTTTTACAAACGTACGAAAAAGGTGCACAGGAAACGCCTGTAATTTCTGTGACAAAGGATGACGTAGAATATTTTATATGTGAGCCGAGAGAGTATGTTTTACAAGACCCACAAAACATGAGTAGTGCTGTTGTACCAATATTGGCTAGTGCATTGAGTGTATGGGTTATATGGGATACTCTAGTTTTTATTTTTGAAAAAATTATTCAACCCAATAACCAGTTGGTTGGTCAGTCCTCAAAATTAACTTCGAATATTTAGTCTTAGCTAAAGCTTTTCTTATTCTGGTTCTCTCCTCCAACGTCGGAATAACATCATTTTCTCTCAAACTATTTTCAAAACTATCTCTGTCTTTGGTGTAAAACATACACAACCATTTTGCTTGCTCTCTCAAATCTTTCAATACAGAATTATATCTCTGTGAAATGACCCACACTGATTGTTTGGCGTGGCGACCAGAGAATGCCAACTCTGATAACATATCTTTTTTCTTTGTTAATTCTTTTGTGGCTGAGCAATCGTCAATAATGTATAATGTGGGCTGACCAGCATATTGTTTGAAAAAGAAACGCAACAGTTCTTGTAACATTTCTTTACCGTTGCTCACGGGATTGACAATTATTATTTTTTTATCTTTAGGGTTTTTCACATCTCCTATCCAGGATCTATTTTTATAAGCCTCGTTCCACTCTATGGTTGGACACAATATAATTATATGTTTAAAAACTCCAACATACTCTTGTTCAAGTATGTCAAGAACAAACTCTGTTTTACCACAGCCTGTCTGACCACAAGTAATGGCACTGTGTGAATATTTAGGATTTTTTTTTTGCAAACTAGTATCCTGCTTCTTTGAATCTTCCATCTTCGAAATTGATTTGTGCATCTTGTATTATATATATATATAAATATTTAAAGTTATATATATATTTAAATATTTAAAGTTATATATATTTTTTTTGCAAACTAGTATCCTGCTTCTTTGAATCTTCCATCTTCAAAATTGATTTGCGCATCTTGTATTATATATATATATAAATATTTAAAGTTTGATCTGCATCTGCTTTTTTATTTATTAATATCGTTATGCCTTCACTGCCGTTTTCTATTCTTCTTCCACTGCCGTGTAATAAATTGTCCTCACATGTTCTAAGGTCAAGCCACAAAGCATATGATTTTGTCAAATAAGTCTCAAGAGAAACACTGGTAAAGTTTAAGTCTCTTGCTACTATTTCTGTCTCTTTGTTTCTTTTTGATGTCAAGGCAAAATATTTGTTGATTTCATCCCAATGTTGATATGCCTTCATGCCCTGACTATACAACTGATTTGGTACACCCTCTATTGTCATTTCAACCTTTTCAATCTTTGGGTTGTAATAGGTTTCTGTGTCTGTTCTTTCTGGGTCTTCAAACAGCATTAAAATACCTTTCATGCTCCGTGCTGGTACATTAATGTTGATGTTCCAAAGAGTATCAGATTTGTTTGCTATTATTTTTCTATGTCGCAAGATACGATCATACATAAATGACATCTTACCATTGATTTGCTGTCTTATTTGTCTGGATAATTCAACATCACTAACCGTATCAAATTCCAAGCAGATATTTTTTATTACATAAGATGCATCAGCATCAGCGCTTTTGATAACTTTGTTATAATCGTTAAACGTTAATTCATATTCTAACCTATCACCAAGCCCCGCTTGATAAAATGGCATATGACTTTCTAACATTTCAAAGTCCAGTGGAATACAAAATCTATTTCCATAAGCTGCTGCTATAGCTTCATCTCCGGTGTCTGAGGAAGCATCTCCCGCGCTTACTCTATGTTTTAGCATGTTTGGTTTACCAATACCTTGGTAAGCTATGTTTTGTCGTTCAGTAGGGCTTTTCCATAAATCTACATAACAATGATATATATCACTGTCATCTATTGACATGACTTCATTGCCACTTATTGTTATTGTCATTTTTTTCACAATTGTTCTACCCAGATTTTGAAATAGAGTAGCGTTGGCGTCTGTTCTGCTTTTAAGTTCTATTTCAAAGGCAAGACGAGCAGTACTTGGAACTATCACATCATTAGTACTTAGATTTGGAAATCTCACAAGCAGTTGCTGGTTTTGGTCTATTGTTGATGGATTATTAGTTATTACTACACTTGTGCGGATGCCCTTGGCACCATGAGGTTCTCTTAGTTTTCTATGAGGGCTGAGTTTGTTTCCGTAAGCTGACATTGTTTTTATTTTTTAAATATATTTTTTAAAATTAAATAAAATAAACAATGGCTGAAGGAGGATTTGAAGATCCTGCGTTTGATATGACTGAAGAAGACTTGGATAAAGCACTTGAAGACGAATTTATACAACCTGACCCAGAATTCCAGAGACAAATTGTAAATGAAAATAAGCTTATTGATCAGCTTGAAGGAGAAGATAAAACAGAAGAACAGCTTACACAAAAAAAGTGGTAAGTAGATCAATTTTTTACTGAAGTTAATGCTGAAATCAGCGGAATTGATTATAAAAATGATTTTAAAGTGGTTAATGATGAAAACGGTAGAATATTGTTATATGCAGTTCGGTTGGGGATAGATAATGTTCCACTTACCTATTATAAGGGATATAATCCAAACGAACCAATCAAGTTTTATGTGCTGGACACTCTACGTAGAAAATATGGCATTGACTTCATAAAAAATAATTTAAAAATATATGATTATTTAGCCCCACGTGAAAGAATAGCTCAGGGTAGGGCAGAATTAGCATCCTTGACAAAAACAAGAGATACCCTTACAAAAGAAGAAGAAAATATACCGATGCAAACATTTTCAACAACTGAAGATGTACAAAATACAGTAGATGCTGTAAATACAATTGAGAGTGATTTGAGTGATATAATAGATGAAACTCATTCTAAAACTGCTGTTCAAACACAAACAGAAGGTCTAACAATGCGAGAGATACGAGGTTTAGATAAGGTATTGCAAAGCTTTTGTGGAGAACTTACTAATAATCTCTCAAAGCTCACTGAGCTTGATAAAGACATAACAAAAGAAAAACAAAAATTAGAACAGGTTAGCACCCCCGGGCAGGAGGATGAGTTTCAACAAGAGCGCATACGTGACAGAATAAAAAACTTAGAAGATGAAAGAAGTTCACGACTTGAAGCGGCGAGTGACAACAAAGAAGCATTACGCAGTCAAATAAACAGGATAAAAGAAACTATAAATAAGGTGTTAAAAAAAGACACAACATTGGGTGAGAGAATAAAAACATTATTTAGGGAGCAAGGTATTACTATTGTTAGTATTTTGACTGCCTTTGGTATGATTATTGGGGTATTAGTTGATACCATTATTCCTACAACAGGAGGAGGGACTGCACCTGTTCCAACTCCAAAACCTGATCCATCAAGTGTAAAAGATTGGATAAAAAAAAAACTATTTAATCTTGGTAAACTTCTTGCCAACCTAGCTGGTAAAGCTGCTGCAGCACTTCCAGGAGTTATTGGTGCAATAGTATCATGGCTTTTATCTGCAACAGGTAATGTTATTAATTGGCTTGGTAACAATCTATGGGCTTTGCTTGTGTTTGTTTCCGGGTTGTTGTATGTGGCAGCCAAAGAGTGGTTTAGTAAATCTCGTAAATAAGTAATGCAGCAAGACCTATTACTATAGTACCAACAATTATAGTTGTTTTGTTATCTTCGTGTTCAGTCGCTATTTTTTGTATTTCTGATGGGTTATGTTCCACAGTTTTATGTATTGATGATTTATCAAAGTGTTCCGGTAAAAATTTCTTTGTCGTGGTGCCTTGAAAAGGTTGAATATTTTTTGGTGGCACTGGTTTTACATTTACATCATTGTTCAATCCTAATGCTTGTGCATCGGTTGCTATTACAATTTCATTATTGTAGTCTTGTATTGTTCCAATTCTTAATTCCATGTCACTCGGAGACATATACAATCCACTTCCATAGACAAAATTTACTTTACTTCTTGCATATTTTAGAGTGTTTTCATATCTTGAAATTTGACTGGGCAAGTCGATGGGGCTATTTATTGCGTCCTCTACATTTGCTAAAAATTGTTTCTGTGCATCAAATGCTGTCCCAGTTCCAAGTATATCTGTTCTTGTTTGTGATTGTGAGCCAAGGATTGCCCAGCAGTATGTTCTTATGCTGTCATTGATTCTTTCTACTCCTGCTCTTGTAAATCCAGATGAATCATCTAGTATAAAAGTAGACCAGCTGTTGTCAGCCTCAAATCCTTGTGCAATGTAATCAATGTGATATGTTTTATCACTCTCAAAGACTGTAAAACTCATCGTTTTGTTGTCGTATACAGTATTTACCAAAGGATGATAACCAATATGTGTCCAGTAATTGTAAATTGTTCCTAGACCATTATTATAGCTTTGTTTCTGTCTCCAGTCTGAATATAAATCAACGTTAAACTCCTTGCATATTCTCTCGTATGCGTTTCGGTTATATATGTTATTAAAAGCATTCCAATTTGAGTCTTGCGGTAATGCTACACTCATCTCAAATAATATTCTTCTAACTTGGTAATAGACATGAAATCGAAATAACGAACCAACCAGAGTATCAGCTTTTAAATGATTGTTGAAATCAATACCACAGCCAGTGGTCGCACACCAAATAGCAAAGTTTAACTGATTCTGCCAAAATAACATCCAATCTGTTCCCCAGCGTTGGACTATAGCATCTGATTTGACGTATGGAAGTTTGTATTTTTCAAAGACATTGGGAAATGATGCTTTAAAGCCTTTACCGTCTGATGTAATGACTATGTTTTGATTTATTATATCTATCACTTTCTTGCTAAAAGTATTTGAATAGTGAGCATCTGGGTTATATTTGAATTCTTTAGAAATCATTTTTATTTGTGTTTTTATATATATATATTAAAAAAAATGTTTCATACAATTTCAAACATAGACAACTCTATTAATTTGCAACAGTATATCGATAATAGAGATGGAACTAAGCGCGTTGGATTAAAAAGTTTTACATACACTATCGGTTGGTATAATATTATTCATGAAACCGCAAAGACAAGAAACCCAGACAAAGTAGAACATTTTCCAGGTGGACTCTATAACATTCCATACTTGGCAAAAAAGTTTAAAAAGCTAAATGAAAATATTATCCTGGACAGTATTGAGCAAATTGGTACAGCCATTATAGAGACGTCAATAGAAACACGAATGCCAAGCGGTCTTTCAAAAATGCTGGGATTCAAGGACAGAAAATGGTTGACAGGTATTACTTTAGGAGATTACCCAATGGATTTAGCTCCTTACAAACAGCTATATGTTCATCTGAAACAAGTTAATACGAGTAGTAATTATTTCAATGGTGCACCAAGCACTATTATAGGTGTTGTGCCTGTAGTAAATAAGAAGTTTGGAGATATAGTATATACAAGTTTTTATCCTGAATATCACTGTCTTATGAATGGTGCAATTACTGAATTGAAAATAGAAGTCAGAGATGAGTATGACAACAAAATAGATAATCACGGTTTGCCTATGAGTTGTGTTTTAGAAATTATTTAAAAAATATATTTTTATAAAAAAAACAATGAGTATATTTGGACCACCAACAAGCCCTAAAAAAACAGAAGACTTAGAGACTTTGATAAATGATGTTCAAGATTTATATAGGCGAATTGTGCCTTTTGTTCACCAGTTTAATCATTTAAAAAATAGAGTTGATAATCTTAAATATGGAATTATAACAATATTTGCAGAGGCTAAGGGCCCACTTGTGTTGAATAGAATACTCTCATTTGGTAACGGCGGGGCAGAAAAAAATGTGGGGCATGTAATGACACGCCGTGGACGGATTATGGGAATAGGTTTAGCAAGTGACCGATTAGTTGGTGACGTAACTGTAATAGTTTCTGTCAATGGTGTTGAACAACCAAATTATGGTATAACGCTTCACATCATCCCACGCAATCATGATAACTTTGATGAACCTTTAGAGATTGGTGCTGGTTCTGTTGTTAACTTTGTATGCAAGGTTGCCAACGCTACAGCTGTAAATACGGTGGCATCATTATTAATTGAATTAATTTAATTTTTTATTGATTAATAAAAAAAATGCCAAAGCAACCGACAGCACCAAGTATATATCCTGATTTGTCAGTGGAAAATTCAGTGGAAAACGGACAAAATTATAGATTACAAAAGATTTCAGAAATTGAAAAAAAGTTAATTACAGAACGAGATATACGTCAGTCACTTTATAAAAAATATAAACGTGGTATTAATATTACAGATGGAATTGACACTACCTTGATATCTGCAGGTGTTGTTATGGCTGGGATTGGATTTGCTATTCCAGTGTTGTTACCTTTGGAAATAGCAGCAATAATATGTGGAGCTACAGGTGTTTGTGTTAATTTTATCAGACGCAAGCTTAATGTAAAAGCTCAAAAACATCATGAAATAAAAACTTTGGCAGAGGCTAAGTTAAATAGCATAAAGCAGTTAATATCAAAAGCGTTGAGTGATGCACAAATATCTGATCAAGAGTTTAAGATGATTTTAGATGAGTTGGATAAATATTATAGTTTAAAACAGGACACCAAACAAAAAAAGGCTGAAATAAGTGAAGTTCAAAAAAAAGAACTAGTAGAACAGGGAAGAAAGGAAGCAATGGCAACCTTACAAAAAAGTCTAAAAAGTGTGTAATAAATTGTTTTAGTAATGTGTATGAGTACGATCCACCACCTTTGTATTCAAGGTCGGAAAATTGTTGATTTGAGTAAAATTTTAATAACAAATCAACAAATTTGTTTTGTATTAAAGAAACATTTTATAATTTTGATAACTTATAAAAAAAATTAAACTTGCAATCTTCACTACCCCTATTTTAAAAAAGTTTTAATAAATCAAGTAAAATCACCATTTCATGGTGATTTATTATATATGTGTTTATTTTGGGGTCGTTCTGCTGCAATTCGAGGTAAAAAAAAAATTACAACAGAACGCCCAAAATACATATATATAGTCCTCATTTACGCATTATACCAAATATTATTTCTACGTATATAATAACTTGCTAAACGAATATAGAGTACTTTATAAACAATACGAACAAAACAACATATGAATTAAGCTATTTTTAATTTAAACTTTCAAAACAATTTAATATTGTTTTTAATTATCAATTTGTTCTTTGATCTATACCAGCTTAAAGGTATCCCGCTAATTCATCATAGCTACTTGCATTCCGGCTGATTGCACGTGTTAAGAAAACAAGCGATAATCACATAAGTGTTGCCGCGCACACTTCTTGAATAAACACCGAATGTTTATTTTCTAATCTGAACTGCTCATTATAATCAATTAGTTTGAAATCACCAGGGTTTCTTTAAAAATCAATGATCTAACCGATCTTTTAAAATATGAACTGGCATAAAACAAAGTTACATTATAATTATGGCTTATTTTATTTCTTTATTCAAAGTTAAAGTGAACGACAAACAGTATTTATCAGTAAATATATGTGCACAATATTTGGAAAATAAATAAAAAAACATATTTCAAAGAAACACTCGGCAAAATCGCTTTATAAATGTTTATTTAATTATATGCAAGCAGTTTTAAAAACATATTTCAAAGAAACACGCGGCAAAATAGCTTTATTAAAAATTCGCGCGTCCCGTTAGTTCTTCTATACAACTTACCGTGTGTCCCTTTAACATGTAATACATCTATATTTTCTCTAGACTTGTATGCTGTTTGATACTGCAGATATATTTGAAATACGGGTAAAGGTAATAGGGAATATATTAAACAATAAACACCATTTTATTCTATTTTTTTTTTTATTCAAAGTCAAAGTGAATGACAAACATTATTTATTAACTATTTGGGAGATGAAAGTTTATGCTTTTTCCTTCGAGATGCTTGCATGTAGTCATCATCTGAAATAGAAATTATTGATTTTATAACATATAAAGATTTAATCTGCAATTAATATTGCAATTTCATTTTCTTCTAAATAAAAAAATAACTGTCTTTCTTTCAATATTTGATTCATTCAAAGTGTCTTCTTTTACATTGAAAACGCAAGTTCATATTTTTCAAAACACAAAATTCAATACTTGATTCATTACTATTTTTTATTTCTAATCCTAAAATACAATAGTTCTTACTCCAAATAAGTATGTGCAGAAGTAATTCTTCTCATATAAGGTGGGCACACTTTAGAGACTATAATAATTCTCTATGACGGGCGAAACGACTATCCCCGAAACAACCGATGTGCGAAACGAGCCGTCACCGATTCAGTGACGTCATGCGTATGAATATAAAGTCCATTAATGAAAAACACAGTGTATTAGCCTTTTGCATCGTTATAGCTAATGCCCCAGAAGTATGAAGCAATAATTAAAATAAATGAAATAAATGGTAAAATTTGGATACACGAGGTTTTGAATATTCACAGCAATAATCGTTAACAAATTAAGGGTATGCACTATTTTTAAGCGTAGTATCATTTATTCAGTAGTGTTCTACGGTCGACTGAAAATCGAATCAAGACTGAAAAATGTCTTTGAAAAATTGGAAAGTATTGAGATAACACAGATTATTCAAGGATTAATTTGACCTCAAAATGGTGCATAAATACCAGTCGCCGGTCAGGGTTTATAAGTACCCATTTGAACTGGTGATGGCGGTAAGTAATTTAATAACTCAGACTGACTTTTGAGACCATGTAACATGTTCATAGTCTATAGCTGTCATGTTTTGTTTATCTTTTCAAAAATAATGTGTTCATCGTCTACCATTTACTATTTTTATTCTTCTAATTTGTTTATGTGCTTCAACGACCCAAGTCACCCAACATTTCGCAGAAACGATGCTTTCTGGCAAATTCTGCTTTCACACCTTTCATAAATATTGAAGGTTATATCAAACGGGAGACTTCTTTGGGTCTACGCTCACGTTTTCATGTATACATTTCACTGAATAAAAGTAAGACAGTTATTTGGTTATGTTCAATATCTGCTTACTTACGGAGAGTGTCCCTTAAAGGATAAAAACCGAGTAACACAAATTTTATCACCTACTGAAAATAAGATAAAATCTCAACATATCTGAATTTTTTTTTATGAATTACTGTCAGTCTGCTGTTTTGTTTAATTCTCAATGAAATTATATCAGTAATGATTTGATGTGAGTACAACTGACTGATTCCAGCTTCAGTGGTTTAGTACATTTAAATTTGTTGCGTATATATTATAATAGTACATGTATATATTATACAATATATGTAGACAGTCACATGTTTATTTACCCTAAGGCTATAACTTGCCTTCAGTCTGTGTTTACAAACTTGAGTAACGTGACAAACTGATGTGGGGTGAGGTGTGGGGAGCAGTCTGTTTTCACAAGTGTAATGTGACAAGCTAATGGCGGTGGGGGCTGGGCTGGTATTGGCGAAAGTTGCGAAAGTGACAAAAGGAAAAAGTCTGAGGTCGCGGCCATGTTTTCCTGGAATATCCTTAACAGGTTCTCGGTGTTTACAGACTAGCTAAAATCTATAGACTGTGTTACGACCTTTGCGCTTTATATTACACAAGACTTATTTTACATAGCGACGTCTAACTGCAACTCACTTGGTGTGCCTATACTGGAGGAAAATTAGAAACCAACAAGAACTCGCCGAAAAAAAGTAGCATTTTTCAATAACAACGCAAAACAGCACGTAAACAAGATGTCTAACTTTTATCAAAATGGTAATAATTAACCTTTCTCATACAAAGATTTGTATACCCGTTTAGCTAAAATAATGACTTTGTAACTCCGTTATTCAAAACAGAAGTCACCATGATACGTACAAGTAAACAACATGTATACATTACATTGTCATCTGTTTTCGCGCATTGAAACCGTGCCATTTATTTTGAGTTGTATGCGAGGCATAAAAAACAGAACGATTACTGTGACATCTGTTTTTTCCATCATGGGTAAATTTACATGCTTGGTTGCTTGATTGATTGATTGAAGGGTTTCACCACGCTTCAGCACATAAAAATGTCATAAAAAGGAAAGCTCCCTCTCCATTTACATCAAGATAAAAAGTATGCATCACCTCCATGTTCTGACTGTTCATCTCAACAAAGTGGAAGGAGACACTGTGGTCTTATTCTACCTTGGATGTAAACTTGATCTTCAACCGACATGGGACCACAGGGGGGCGTAATTAACCAATGAACATGAAAATTGAATTGGGTTTTACGGCGCACAAACTAGTGGCACAAACACAGTATATATGAAATTACTCGATTCTATTGATTCTAGAATTATGTTAACAAAAGAATCTTATTTGACCTATATTTGTGAAACCTGTGCTATAGGGAATATAACTATAATAATCAATGTGCATTAATTATCCTGTTTCCATGTATTACATACATCATGTCGTAATCAGCAAGTCAAAGAATTAATATCGTTCAACTTGGTTTATATATTAATGATAAGATAAGAAAGTTATACAAATATTAATCGGAAATTGTATTAAATTCTGCTAAAGTGGCTAAAAAAGCTTAGCCAAAAATGGCTAAACAAAAATCCAATTGGCTAAAGAAAATTGAGGTGGTTTATTCAAAATGGCTAAACTTTTTTTGGTCCAATGAAGAGCCCAGCCCAGTGGGTGGGGGTGAGCAGGAGCAGTCTGTGTTCACAAGTGTAACGTGATAAGGTAATGGGGAGTGGGGGGAACTGTGTCAACCCAATGATCATGAATGCTGCACTATTACAGTAGAAATCTTAGCAGCCTCAACTTTCAATGTTATTTATAATGTTCACAAAAATAAATGTGGACAGGGTAAAAAGGTTTTGGATTGGATCATATACATGTATGTAGGAAAACATCTTATATACAAGTGCATTTCTCAGACACAGGACGCCATAGAGCTTTAAAACGTCGCACATGTTTTCATCTATATGACAGTAGTATGTTTGTAACAAAACTACGGACAGTATGAATACAACCTTGACCTATATTTCAGACTAAGTTAATTTACATTGAAGTTTTTTATATGACGGACAGCGTTGAAGCAGGGCATATATATATCTGTGTTCCATGGACACATTTTCTAGTTACTTATTCCCTTAAATAAATTCATAAAACATAATTCATGACGAAGATATATTAGATCTAGCTGCTGCCATTCGCCAAACAACTGTTGACAGTTGTAAGGTCATTTCTATCTGTCATTTTACATACAGTATTTCGAGAACTTCAAATTTCCATGTGGATGAAGTTTAATACCATGTTCTTTAGTCTCTTAGAATAGAAGGTTGAAAACACCCGAAGCTGCTTTAGTGCACTTATCCAAATACCGGTACTTGCATAACTTAGAGTTATAAGTGGGGATATCATGCCTCAGTCATGTATATACATAATACACCACCTCTAGTGTATATACATAATACACCACCTCTAGTGTATATACATAACTAGGCTAGCGCTAGGATTTTAAAACCTTTAGCCAAATCTGGCTAAAGCCCTAAAAATTCCTTTAGCCAGATTAGAATGTCTTTAGCCAGACTTTTGCCGAGATATTTTTGAACGAATTGGAGGCGCTAAAACTTCGCGTTTGCGTACACATCAATAGTAAGTTAAAAAAGTATGCTTTATTAACCTACATGTTTAGGGTATCAATATGTCCACATCATATGCATTCTGCTTTAGTGCTTACAATTACTTATAATTACAAGTGGAGCTGTACAATATTCAAAAAGTTTTAAAAATTGTATTTAATTTAATGCTATTTTAATTTTTAAAAATTGTCGACTGAAATTTAAAAAAGGACAGAATGAATGCATGCATATAATAAGAAAATATAAAAATACAGACTCTTGTCACCATTGATTTAGTATTTTCATTAAATGTATTTCAATATCATAGAAATAAAATAAATATATTTAAAAATGTAAGGCTAAGCTGAGGCATATAAAACAAGTTCAACTAACAGGAGTACCAAAGGAGCTAGAAAGATCGCGCTGCATTGTGAGACAAAATTCAGAAATGCTACATACACCACGAATATCATGCGTGATCGTAAAGTTCAAAAACACCGACGGCATCTCCAGCTTATTAATTCGTAAGCAAACTTTGCCAAGCTGTGTTTTGAAAAGCCATTTTGGCCGCTAGAGGGTGCCACGCCACAAGAAAGACGTTATTTTTTATGTTTTACCCGGCTCGATAACGCAGTTAAATATGTGGATAATATTGAGCGCGGGGTCACAAACCAGTTGATTGACAGCAAGAGGCGGAACAGTGGGCGGAGTCTATCGCACACCGACAATTTGACAGCGGTCTTCAATAAACACTGCGATAATTAATTTATCAGTCCAAATTGATTGTCGCTAATTAGCTAACAACACCCAGCGGGGTAGTGGCTTATAAACAGTGAAAGACTTTGTGTATTAGAATTCGGGATTTCCCGAGATTTTAGACAAAATCGGTCGGAAATTTGGATTCGCCAGACCGCCGATGTCTGGCGAATTTGATATGTATTTCTTACGATTTTCATTCGCCAGTTCGAGTTTCTTTTCGCCTATGGCGATTTGGCGAATGGTTAACGCGAGCCTAGCATAATATACATAATACACCACCTCTAAACTTGCCTTGTATGGTTTTCAAACCTAAACATTCGACTTCCAAAAAGCCAAAGGACCTAAATAGGCAATAAATAAATAAAGTGTTGCCACTTACAGCTGTACCAGAATAAAGAGTTGATTTTTGTCTGTTATTTTCTGCTCCTTTAGGCTTTGACAGTCAGAGTCCAACAATATATTTGTATGTGTAAGCAGATAATTACAAGCCATAAAATTTAAACACCCATAATTGTCACATGACATTAATAATTATACCCAGGCTTTCACAAAGTGAAGTGGAGACTATAATTATAGGAATCACGTCCGTAACATCCTGTCCTGTCCCATATAACTTTTTTTTATTACTTTTATTCCTCAAACACTTTTGAATGAGTTTCTTGATCATATACACATTTCAACTGATGACCTTTATGTCCCTCTACAACATTACATCACCCATTTTTTTATTGCCTAATTTATTACAGAATTATGGCCCTTTGACTTAGAATTTAAGTGGGGATATTCATCACCTGCAGTGATAGTTCTAGTTGTTCCAGTAATTCATGATAAAATTAGTCTTTACCCATAAAGATTATAAGAATCTTTCATGGGTATCAGGGGAAGATAGGGAATTCCAGCCCTCGGTATAAGTGTTTTATCGGAACCTCGGCTCTTTTACCAAAACAAATATTCAATAACAAAAAAAATGTGTTGGCGCTTTAAAATAGTAGGTTACTGTGAAAATGTGGAAAACATCCCCCAACAAGATTTCACTGGTTCTTTAAATTTGTTTCATTGTTTAATTAATTAATTGATATAATCATGCTCATGTTAGTAATACACATACATGATAATTTTTGATTGTATTTAGGTTAAAGTCTGTGAACCATTGATCCCAGGTTGATGATACAGTAACATAAACCTTTAAAATTGTTTCAATCCCATTGATTAGGTAGGTCAAGTACATTATGTAGGATAATAGGAGGTTGAGCTAAACTAATTATTTTTTTTGAGTACGGTTGACGCTGATTGAATTATTTGCTTTCTTCATTTTCTGTGTTTACTAAGTTTTCTAATATACCGGTAACTGAAATACTGAGTTCACAGCAAACTTCAGTTTGAACCAGAGAGATGCTAAAAATTCTCAATTGGTTTTTGGTCATCTATTATAAAATATACGATCACAAAACAAGGCTGTCTATACATATCTATATTGTCTTATTCAGCTAGATAATTATCTCTTGTCTAATCTAGGTCATGAGTTGCCTTAATTTAAAAGAACCAGCTATGACCAGTCACCTGGAATAACCTGGTCATTGTATACAATTAATGTAATCCAAATTACAGCGGACAAAACAAGAAATAAACCTGAAAATCAAAACTGCACAAATATCTAATCCTTTATATTTCAAATGTACCGGTATAGGTTAAAAGTGATCTTTAGTTGGACATGATATTCATAACGTTCACATCTGGTCAACTTCCGGTAGGTTGAGATATTCAGTAGGTGAAAATAAATGGATTTACTCCGACTTTATCTTCAATCTCTATATGAAAAATAAATTATTAGACCATGATTTAAATTAAATGTATCTACACTGTTGTCTTAAAATCAGACAACATCAAAAGAAGATACATAGATGTACACAGAAAATAAAGCTTTTAATATAATTATCACTACAAACTAGTTTTATAAAGGACTAAAGTCAGTTGAGCACTAACGATAAACACTGAGTTTACCCCCTACCAGAATGTGGAGGTATTTTATTTTATTGATCACTGATTGGTCAAATTATTTTGATGATGTCATGTTAAAGTTATGAATTGAGGCGGACGATTTTGCCCGATTTGATACTGTTTTTACATACCACTAACGCACATGAAGTGCAAACAATAGCAACAGGGAACCAGTTTAACTTTCATTGTAACTACTGGAACCCAGCAAAAACTTGATATACAATACTGCTGGTTTCCAGTATGATTGCAAAGGAGGTTTATGTGAAAACCTGTATTTTCTTGATATTGAGTCGGACATAGTGTCCGACTTACAATTGAATAGAGTGAGCTCGTACATGTTTATTGTTATATAGTTTCATCATGTATCACATGTTCGATGAAATTAATTTAAACATTAAAAGAAAACAGAATGATCATCCATTTGTATCATCAAATAATGTCAACAAATTGACCCATTCTTCTATATTCTCACACAAACACAGTGTACGACTCATGATCAAAATTGTCCGACTTCATATCGTTCATGGGGTAGGGTACTCCCCTGCGAAATATTCTAGAACTGTGCATGAACAATTCTTGAACTGTTCTGGATAGGTTGTTCAAGAACTGTACCTAATCTGTTCTGGTACAGTTCTAGAGCAGTACGTGAACGTTAAATGAGACAATTTTCTAGAACTTATGTTCAAGAACAGTTCTAGAACTTATGTTCAAGAAAAGTTCTAGAACTTATGTTCAAGAACAGTTCTTGAACTATCTGTACTGGAACTGTTCTAGAACTGTTACAGAACGATCTGTACTGGAACTGTTCTAGAACAGTTCTAGAACTATCTGTTCTTAGAACTGTTCTTGAACATAACCTAGAATTTTTGTCTCATTTAACATTCATGCACAGTTCTAGAACTGCTCAAGAACTGATGAAGCACAGTTCTAGAACTATCTGTACTGGAACTGTTCTAGAACTAGAACAGTTCCAGAATGATCTGTACTGGAACTGTTCTTGAACAGTTCCAGTATGATAGTTCTAGAACTGTTCTTGAAGGTAAGTTCTAGAAATTTTGTCTCATTTAACGTTCATGCACCGTTCTAGAACTGCTCAAGAACAGATGAAGCACAGTTCAAGAACCGTTCTTGAACAATCTATCCAGAACAGTTCCTGCACAGTTCCAGAACTCCCTTGGCTACTAATTTAACTTACATAACA
Organism: Cyrtodaria siliqua; assembly: GCA_037043455.1. Taxonomy (NCBI): domain Eukaryota; kingdom Metazoa; phylum Mollusca; class Bivalvia; order Adapedonta; family Hiatellidae; genus Cyrtodaria; species Cyrtodaria siliqua. The sequence continues at coordinate 4,488 of JAWPHD010015599.1, read as the reverse complement.
GTTAAAGAACAATTCATTAATTGAACCTTTATAATTGAACCTTCATGAATACTGAAATGAAATAATATCTGCTGTGCTGAATACCATTTTTCTGTCAGCAACAAAAAAGGAAAGTCAATCCGTAAAAACACATGACAGTAGGGGTTTCATTTTAAAATACTGTTTCTAAAGACTACATTTAGAAATTTCATCTTTAAATACAACTATTAAATATAGAAGATGTTTTGACACAATAAGTAATTTAAGTATTATCACAAAACACTTACATTTAATCATTAAATGGTGCAAGCACAATCTTCAGTTGGACTGCCATTTTACCGCCAAAAACTCAAAAGAATGGCGATTGCATTTTATTTGCAATTTTGTCAGAATCACACTCAGGTGTCATATATTCTTTACCTACTTTCTTTGCAAATATAAATGAAGACATGGGCTTTTAAACTCCAGATAATGTTATTATATTAAACTGATCATGCAGTAATGATCATATATTTGTTTGTTAATAGTAGTATATATTTGTTTAATTAATGAAGAAGAACACCTGCGAAACTCTGTTCTTATACTCAAGAACAGTTCATGAACATTTCTAGAACATTAAGAACAGTTCCTGAACTGTTCTTGATACATTGTTCTAGAACAGATTCTTAATATGTTCTTGAACATTGAACATTTTCAAGAACTATTGAAGAGCATTTCAAGAACTGTAATTTTTCTTATAATCTATACTGTGTTGATGAGCCGTTAAACAACATTCATAAACATTCAGTTTGTTATGGAAAAACCTGTTCTCAAAATAGTGTAATAAAATTATGTTGTTTTGTGGAACTATTCAAAAGATTTGAAACTTTTGAACTTTAATTTAATCAACACAAAACTTAAGTGCTACAAAATAAATGTCTTTTTATACCAAGTTTATTGATAATTGTTTTCATGTCCCAGCAAAAGCCATCTATGTATACTTGGGTGTGTTCAAGCTACTTAAAAAAAAGAAATTTCATATTTCATTAATACCTGTGCCTGTCAGCATTACAAAAATAATGCCTTTTTCAAACGTTGTATCAGTAAGTAGTGCGACTAATAATGGAAGATCACAATAGTTTATTAGGTGGTTAATATTGTGACTTGCTTACTTATTTAATGTATGTTTACATTTGCACAGATGTAATCGATTTGTAGCGACATTCCTATTAAGATAACACATTTGTAGATATTTTAAGCACATCTTAATTACATTTCCTATTTAAAGGAATTTAGTTCACATTTTAAAGAACATTGAAAGAACTTTAAATAGAGAAGATATTCTAAAACTGTTCTTAAACAATTTCAAGAACAAATGAAGAACAGTTTAGGAACTTCAAGGGTTTAAACTGTTCTTAATTAGTGCTTAATGCTTAACGTTTAAGAACACTTAGAGTTAAGAACTAATTAAGAATGGTTTAAGAACTCTTGAAGTTCCTGAACAGTTCTTCATGTGTTCTTCAAATTGTTCAAGAACAAATTAAGAACAGTTCAGGAACTCCTGAAGTTCCTAAACTGTTCTTGATTTGCTCTTGAAATTGTTCAAGAACATTTTTAGAACATTTTCTCTATTTAAAGGTTCATAAACTGTTCTAAACTTGTTCAAGAACCTTTCAAGAATATCTTAAGAAAAAATAAAGTTCTTGAAATGTTCTTCAATAGTTCTTGAAAGTGAAAGTGTTCAAGAACATATTAAGAACATATGTTCTAGAACAATGATTCAAGAACAGTTCAGAAACTGTTCTTAATGTTCTAGAACTGTTCATGAACTGTTCTTGAGTATAAGAACAGAGTTTCGCAGGGGCAGTGTTTTGCTTATACTGTGCTGTTTCTACATGTACATGCAAAACACATGTAAACAAGTGGCATACTCCTTTGACATAATGCCATATTTAAACATACTCGCATAGCGGGCCCCCCCCCCCCCCCCCCCCCCCCCCCCCGCCCCCCCCCCCCCCCCCCCCCCCCCCCCCCCCCCCCCCCCCCCCCCGGCCCCCCCCCCCCGCCCCCCCCCCCCCCCCTGGCCCCCCCCCCCCCCCCCCCCCCCCCCCCCCCCCCCCCCCCCCCCCCCCCTGGGGCCCCCCCCCCCCCCCCCCCCCCGGGGCCCCCCCCCCCCCCCCCCCCACCCCCCCCCCCGGGGGGGCCCCCCCCCGGGCCCCCCTCCCCCCCCCCCCCCCCCGGCCCCCGGCCCCCCCCCCCCCCCCCCCCCCCGGGTTCCCCCCCCCCCCCCCGCCCCCCCCCCCCCCCGCCCCCCCCCCCCCCCCCGTGGGGTGCCCCCCGCCCCCCCCCCCCCCCCCCCCCCCCCCCCCCCCCCCCCCCCCCTCGGTGCCCCCGGCCCCCCCCCCCCCCCCCCCCCCCCCCCCCCCCCCCCCCCCCCGCCCCCCCCGGTGAGCCCCCCCCCCCCCCCCCCGCCCCCCCCCCCCCCCCCCCCCCCCCCCGGCCCCCTGGGGGCCCCCCCCCCCGGGCCCCCCCCGGGGGGGGCCCCCCCCCCCCCCCCCCCCCCCCCCCCCGCCCCCCCCCCCCCCCCCCCCCCCCCCCCCCCCCCCCCCCCCCCCCCCCCCCCCCCCCCCCCGCCCCCCCCCCCCCCGCCCCCCCCCCCCCCCCCCCCCCCCCCCCCGCCCCCCCGCCCCCCCCCCCCCCCCCCCCCCCCCCCCCCCCCCCCGGGCCCCCCCCCCCCCCCGTGCCCCCCCCGCCCCCCCCCCCCTGGGGGCCCCCCCCCCCCCCCCCCCCCCCCCCCCCCCCCCCCCCCCCCCCTGGGGCCCCCCCCCGGGGCCCCCCCCCCCCCCCCCCCCCCCCCCCCCCCCCCCCCCCCCCCCCCCCCCCCCCCCCCCCCCCCCGGGGGGCCGCCCCCCCCCCCCCCCCCCCCTGGGCCCCCCCCCCCCCCCCCCCCCCCCCCCCCCCCCCCCCCCCCCCGGGGCCCCCCCCCCCCCCCCCGGCCCCCCCCCCCCCCCCCCCCCCCCCCCCCCCCCCCCCCCCCCCCCGGGCGTGCCCCCCCCCCCCCCCCCCCCCCCCCCCCCCCCCCCCCCCGGGGGCCCCCCCCCCCCCCCCGCCCGGTGCCCCCCCCCCCCCCCCCCCCCCCCCCCCCCCCCCCCCCCCCCCCGGGGGTCCCCCCCCCCCCCCCCCCCCCCCGCCCGCCCCCGGTGGGCCCCCCCCCCCCCCCCCCCCCCCCCCCCCGGCCCCCCCCCCCCCCCCGGCCCCCCCCCCCCCCCCCCCCCCCCCCCCCCCCCCGGGGTGGGGCCCCCCCCCCCGGCCCCCCCCCCCCCCCCCCCCCCCCGGGCCCCCCCCCCCCCCCCCCCCCCCCCCCCCCCCCCGGGGGGCCCCCCCCGGCCCCCCCCCCCCCCCCCCCCGCCGCCCCCCCCCCCCCCCCCCCCCGCCGTGGCCCCCCCCCCCCCCCCCCCCCCCCCCCCCGTGCCCCCCCCCCCCCCCCCCGGGGTGGGCCCCCCCCCCCCCCCCCCCCCCCCCCCCCCCCCCCGCGGTGCCCCCCCCCCCCCCCCCCCCCCCCCCCCCCCCCCCCCCCCCCCCCCCCCCCCCCCCCCCCCCCCCCCCCCCCCCGGGCCCCCCCCCCCCCCCGTCCCCCCCCCCCCCCCCCCCCCCCCCCCCCCCCCCCCGGGCCCACCCCCCTGGCCCCCCCGCCCCCCCCCCCCCCCCGCCCCCCCCCCCCCCCCCCCCCCCCCCGCGGGGGCCCCCCCCCCGCCCCCCCCCCCCCCCCCGCCCCCCCGCTGGGGGGCCCCCCCCCCCCCCCCCCGCCCCCCCCCCCGGCCCCCCCCCCCCCCCCCCCCCCGCCGCCCCCCCCCCCCCCCCCCCCCCCCCCGGCCCCCCCCCCCCCCCTGGGCCCCCCCCCCGCCCCCCCCGGGGTGCCTCCCCCCCCCCCCCCCCCCCCCGGCCCCCGCCCCCCCCCCCCCCCCCCCCCCCCCCCCCCCCCCCCCGGGGGGGGGGGGCCCCCCCCCGTGGCCCCCCCCCGGCCCGCCCCCCCCCCGGCCCCCCCCCCCGGGCCCCCCCCTCCCCCCCCCCCCCCCCCCCCCCGCCCCCCCCCCCCCCCCCCCCCCCCCCCCCCCCCCCCCCCGGGCCCCCCCCCCGGGGGTGGGGCCCCCCCCCCCCCCCCCGCCCCCCCCCCCCCCCCCCCCCCCGCCCCCCCCCCCCCCCCCCCCCCCCCCCCCCCGGCCCCCCCCCCCCCCCCCCCCCCCCCCCCCCCCCCCCCCCCCCCCCCCGCGTGGGCGTGGCCCCCCCCCCCCCGGCCCCCCCCCCGGGCCCGCCCCCCCCCCCCCCCCCCCCCCCCCCCGGCCCCGGCCCCCCCCCCCCCCCCCCCCCCCCGCGCCCCCCCCCCCCCCCCCCCCCCCCCCCCCCCCCCCCCCCCCCCCCCGCCCCCCTCACCGCCCCCCTCACGCAGCCCCCCCCCCCGGCCCCCCCCCCCCCCCCCCCCCCCCCCGGCCCCCCTGCCCCCCCCCCCCCCCCCCCCCCCCCCCCCCCCCC
>JAWPHD010015598.1:32500-54377 GCA_037043455.1 Cyrtodaria siliqua | reverse complement strand
GCGTAAGAACTGAATATATATGCGTAAGAACTGAATATATATCTGTAAGAACTGAATACATGTGTAAGAACTGAATATATTTGCGTAAGAACTGAATATGTATGCGTAAGAACGGAATATATATGAGTACGAACGGAATATATATGTGTAAGGACGGAATTTGTACGTGTAAGAACGGAATATATATGTGTAAGAACGGAATATATATGTGTAAGAACGGAATATATATGTGTAAGAACGGAATATGTACGTGTAAGAACGGAATATATGTGTAGGAACTGAACATATATGTGTAAGAAATGAATATATATGCGTAAGAACTGAATATATATGCGTAAGAACGGAATATATATCTGCAATAACTGAATATATATGCGTAAAACTGAATATATATGCGTAAGAACTGATCATATATGTGTAATAAATGAATATATATGCGTAAGAACTGAATATATATTCGTAAGAACGGAATATATATGTGTAAATCGGAATATATATGTGTAAGAACGGAATATGTACGTGTAAGAACGGAATATATATTTGTAAAAACGGAATATATATGTGTAAGAATAGAAAAAAAAAGTGTAAGAACTGAATATATATGTGAAAGAACGGAATATATATGTGTAAGAACGGAATAAATATGTGTAAGAACGGAATATATGTGTAAGATCTGAATATATATGTGTAAGAACTGAATATATATGCGTAAGAACTGAATATGTATGCGTAAGAATTGAATATATATGTGTAAGAACTGAATATATATGTGTAAGAACGGAATATATATTTGTAAGATTGGAATATATATGTGTAAGAACGGAATATATACGTGTAAGAACGGAATATATATGTGTAAGAACGGAATATATATGTGTAAAAACGGAATATATATGTTTAAGAACGGAATATATACGTGTAAGAACGGAATATATACGTGTAAGAATGGAATATATATGTGTAAAAACGGAATATATATGTGTAAGAATGGAATATATACGTGTAAGAACGGAATATATACGTGTAAGAACGGAATATATATGTGTCAGAACGGAATATATATGCATAAGAACTGAATATATAGGCATAAGAACTGAATATATATGCGTAAGAACTGAATATATATGCGTAAGAACTGAATATATATGCGTAAGAACTGAATATATATGCGTAAGAACGGAATATAAATGTATAAGAACGGAATATGTAAGTTTAAGAACGGAATATATATGTGTAAGAACTGAATACATATGTGTAGGAAAGGAATATGTATGTGTAAGAACGGAATAAATATGTGTAAGAACGGAATATATGTGTGTTAGAACTGAATATATATGTGTAAGAGCGGAATATATATGCGTAAGAACTGAATATATATGCGTAAGAACTGAATATATATGCGTAAGAACTGAATATATATGCGTAAGAACTGAATATATATGCGTAAGAACGGAATATATATGCGTAAGAACTGAATATATACGCGTAAGAACGGAATATATATGTGTAAGAACGGAATATATATGTGTAAGAACTCAATATCTATGTGTAAGAACGGAATATGTACGTGTAAGAACGGAATATATATGTTTAAGAACGGAATATATATGTGTAAGAACGGAATATATATGTGTAAGAACGGAATATATATGTGTAATAACGGAATATGTACGTGTAAGAACGGAATATATGTGTAGGAACTGAACATATATGTGTAAGAAATGAATATATATGCGTAAGAATTGAATATATATGCGTAAGAACGGAATATATATCTGCAATAACTGAATATATATGCGTAAAACTGAATATATATGCGTAAGAACTGATCATATATGTGTAATAAATGAATATATATGCGTAAGAACTGAATATATATTCGTAAGAACGGAATATATATGTGTAAGAACGGAATATATATGTGTAAGAACGGAATATGTACGTGTAAGAACGGAATATATATTTGTAAAAACGGAATATATATGTGTAAGAATAGAAAAAAAAAGTGTAAGAACTGAATATATATGTGTAAGAACGGAATATATATGTGTAAGGACGGAATAAATATGTGTAAGAACGAAATATATGTGTAAGATCTGAATATATATGTGTAAGAACTGAATATATATGCGTAAGAACTGAATATGTATGCGTAAGAATTGAATATATATGTGTAAGAACTGAATATATATGTGTAAGAACGGAATATATATTTGTAAGAATGGAATATATATGTGTAAGAACGGAATATATACGTGTAAGAATGGAATATATATGTGTAAGAACGGAATATATATGTGTAAAAACGGAATATATATGTTTAAGAACGGAATATATACGTGTAAGAACGGAATATATACGTGTAAGAATGGAATATATATGTGTAAAAACGGAATATATATGTGTAAGAATGGAATATATACGTGTAAGAACGGAATATATACGTGTAAGAACGGAATATATATGTGTCAGAACGGAATATATATGCATAAGAACTGAATATATATGCATAAGATACTGAATATATATGCGTAAGAACTGAATATATATGCGTAAGAACTGAATATATATGCGTAAGAACGGAATATAAATGTATAAGAACGGAATATGTAAGTTTAAGAACGGAATATATATGTGTAAGAACTGAATACATATGTGTAGGAAAGGAATATGTATGTGTAAGAACGGAATAAATATGTGTAAGAACGGAATATATGTGTGTTAGAACTGAATATATATGTGTAATAGCGGAATATATATGCGTAAGAACTGAATATATATGCGTAAGAACTGAATATATATGCGTAAGAACTGAATATATATGCGTAAGAACTGAATATATATGCGTAAGAACTGAATATATATGCGTAAGAACGGAATATATATGCGTAAGAACTGAATATATACGCGTAAGAACGGAATATATATGTATAAGAACGGAATATATATGTGTAAGAACTCAATATGTGTAAGAACGGAATATGTACGTGTAAGAACGGAATATATATGTTTAAGAACGGAATATATATGTGTAAGAACGGAATATATATGTGTAAAAACGGAATATATATGTGTAAGAACGGAATATGTACGTGTAAGAACGGAATATATGTGTAGGAACTGAACATATATGTGTAAGAAATGAATATATATGCGTAAGAACTGAATATATTTGCGTAAGAACGGAATATATATCTGCAATAACTGAATATATATGCGTAAAACTGAATATATATGCGTAAGAACTGATCATATATGTGTAATAAATGAATATATATGCGTAAGAACTGAATATATATTCGTAAGAACGGAATATATATGTGTAAGAACGGAATATATATGTATAAGAACGGAATATGTACGTGTAAGAACGGAATATATATTTGTAAAAACGGAATATATATGTGTAAGAATAGAAAAAAAAAGTGTAAGAACTGAATATATATGTGTAAGAACGGAATATATATGTGTAAGAACGGAATAAATATGTGTAAGAACGGAATATATGTGTAAGATCTGAATATATATGTGTAAGAACTGAATATATATGCGTAAGAACTGAATATGTATGCGTAAGAATTGAATATATATGCGTAAGAACTGAATATATATGTGTAAGAACGGAATATATTTTTGTAAGAATGGAATATATATGTGTAAGAACGGAATATATACGTGTAAGAACGGAATATATATGTGTAAGAACGGAATATATATGTGTAAAAACGGAATATATATGTTTAAGAACGGAATATATACGTGTAAGAACGGAATATATACGTGTAAGAATGGAATATATATGTGTAAAAACGAAATATATATGTGTAAGAATGGAATATATACGTGTAAGAACGGAATATATACGTGTAAGAACGGAATATATATGTGTCAGAACGGAATATATATGCATAAGAACTGAATATATATGCATAAGAACTGAATATATATGCGTAAGAACTGAATATATATGCGTAAGAACTGAATATATATGCGTAAGAACTGAATATATATGCGTAAGAACGGAATATAAATGTATAAGAACGGAATATGTAAGTTTAAGAACGGAATATATATGTGTAAGAACTGAATACATATGTGTAGGAAAGGAATATGTATGTGTAAGAACGGAATAAATATGTGTAAGAACGGAATATATGTGTGTTAGAACTGAATATATGTGTGTAAGAGCGGAATATATATGCGTAAGAACTGAATATATATGCGTAAGAACTGAATATATATGCGTAAGAACTGAATATATATGCGTAAGAACTGAATATATATGCGTAAGAACTGAATATATATGCGTAAGAACGGAATATATATGCGTAAGAACTGAATATATACGCGTAAGAACGGAATATATATGTATAAGAACGGAATATATATGTGTAAGAACTCAATATGTGTAAGAACGGAATATGTACGTGTAAGAACGGAATATATATGTTTAAGAACGGAATATATATGTGTAAGAACGGAATATATATGTGTAAGAACGGAATATATATGTGTAAGAACGGAATATGTACGTGTAAGAACGGAATATATGTGTAGGAACTGAACATATATGTGTAAGAAATGAATATATATGCGTAAGAACTGAATATATATGCGTAAGAACGGAATATATATCTGCAATAACTGAATATATATGCGTAAAACTGAATATATATGCGTAAGAACTGATCATATATGTGTAATAAATGAATATATATGCGTAAGAACTGAATATATATTCGTAAGAACGGAATATATATGTGTAAGAACGGAATATATATGTGTAAGAACGGAATATGTACGTGTAAGAACGGAATATATATTTGTAAAAACGGAATATATATGTGTAAGAATAGAAAAAAAAAGTGTAAGAACTGAATATATATGTGTAAGAACGGAATATATATGTGTAAGAACGGAATAAATATGTGTAAGAACGGAATATATGTGTAAGATCTGAATATATATGTGTAAGAACTGAATATATATGCGTAAGAACTGAATATGTATGCGTAAGAATTGAATATATATGTGTAAGAACTGAATATATATGTGTAAGAACGGAATATATATTTGTAAGATTGGAATATATATGTGTAAGAACGGAATATATACGTGTAAGAACGGAATATATATGTGTAAGAACGGAATATATATGTGTAAAAACGGAATATATATGTTTAAGAACGGAATATATACGTGTAAGAACGGAATATATACGTGTAAGAATGGAATATATATGTGTAAAAACGGAATATATATGTGTAAGAATGGAATATATACGTGTAAGAACGGAATATATACGTGTAAGAACGGAATATACATGTGTCAGAACGGAATATATATGCATAAGAACTGAATATATAGGCATAAGAACTGAATATATATGCGTAAGAACTGAATATATATGCGTAAGAACTGAATATATATGCGTAAGAACTGAATATATATGCGTAAGAACGGAATATAAATGTATAAGAACGGAATATGTAAGTTTAAGAACGGAATATATATGTGTAAGAACTGAATACATATGTGTAGGAAAGGAATATGTATGTGTAAGAACGGAATAAATATGTGTAAGAACGGAATATATGTGTGTTAGAACTGAATATATATGTGTAAGAGCGGAATATATATGCGTAAGAACTGAATATATATGCGTAAGAACTGAATATATATGCGTAAGAACTGAATATATATGCGTAAGAACTGAATATATATGCGTAAGAACGGAATATATATGCGTAAGAACTGAATATATACGCGTAAGAACGGAATATATATGTGTAAGAACGGAATATATATGTGTAAGAACTCAATATCTATGTGTAAGAACGGAATATGTACGTGTAAGAACGGAATATATATGTTTAAGAACGGAATATATATGTGTAAGAACGGAATATATATGTGTAAGAACGGAATATATATGTGTAATAACGGAATATGTACGTGTAAGAACGGAATATATGTGTAGGAACTGAACATATATGTGTAAGAAATGAATATATATGCGTAAGAATTGAATATATATGCGTAAGAACGGAATATATATCTGCAATAACTGAATATATATGCGTAAAACTGAATATATATGCGTAAGAACTGATCATATATGTGTAATAAATGAATATATATGCGTAAGAACTGAATATATATTCGTAAGAACGGAATATATATGTGTAAGAACGGAATATATATGTGTAAGAACGGAATATGTACGTGTAAGAACGGAATATATATTTGTAAAAACGGAATATATATGTGTAAGAATAGAAAAAAAAAGTGTAAGAACTGAATATATATGTGTAAGAACGGAATATATATGTGTAAGAACGGAATAAATATGTGTAAGAACGGAATATATGTGTAAGATCTGAATATATATGTGTAAGAACTGAATATATATGCGTAAGAACTGAATATGTATGCGTAAGAATTGAATATATATGTGTAAGAACTGAATATATATGTGTAAGAACGGAATATATATTTGTAAGAATGGAATATATATGTGTAAGAACGGAATATATACGTGTAAGAATGGAATATATATGTGTAAGAACGGAATATATATGTGTAAAAACGGAATATATATGTTTAAGAACGGAATATATACGTGTAAGAACGGAATATATACGTGTAAGAATGGAATATATATGTGTAAAAACGGAATATATATGTGTAAGAATGGAATATATACGTGTAAGAACGGAATATATACGTGTAAGAACGGAATATATATGTGTCAGAACGGAATATATATGCATAAGAACTGAATATATATGCATAAGATACTGAATATATATGCGTAAGAACTGAATATATATGCGTAAGAACTGAATATATATGCGTAAGAACGGAATATAAATGTATAAGAACGGAATATGTAAGTTTAAGAACGGAATATATATGTGTAAGAACTGAATACATATGTGTAGGAAAGGAATATGTATGTGTAAGAACGGAATAAATATGTGTAATAACGGAATATATGTGTGTTAGAACTGAATATATATGTGTAAGAGCGGAATATATATGCGTAAGAACTGAATATATATGTGTAAGAACTTAATATATATGCGTACGAACTGAATATATATGCGTAAGAACGGAATATATATGCGTAAGAACTGAATATATATGCGTAAGAACGGAATATATATGTTTAAAAACGGAATATATATGTGTAAGAACTGAATATATATGTGTAAGAACGGAATATGTACGTGTAAGAACGGAATATATATGTGTAAGAACGGAATATATATGTGCAAGAACGGAATATATATGTGTAAGAACGGAATATATATGTGTAAGTGTGGAATATATATGTGTAAGAAATGAATATATATGTGTAAGACTTGAATATACATGAGTAAGAACTGAATATATATGTGTAAGAACTGAATATATATGCGTAAGAACTGAATATATATGATTTAAACTGAACATATATGTGTAATAAATGAATATACATGTATATGTGTAAGAACGGAATATGTACGTGTAAGAACGGAACATATATGTGTAAGAAATGAACATATATGTATAAGAAATGAATATATATGCGTAAGAACTGAATATATATGCGTAAGAACTGAATATATATGTGTAAGAACGGAATATATACGTGTAAGAACGGAATATATATGTGTAAGAACGGAATATATATGTGTAAGAACTGAATATATATGTGTAAGAACTGAATATATATGTGTAAGAACTGAATATATATTTGTAAGAAACTGAATATATATGTGTAAGAACGGAATATATATGCGTAAGAACTGAATATATATGCATAAGAACGGAATATATATGTGTAATAACTGAATATATATGTGTAAGAACGGAATATGTACGTGTAAGAACGGAATATATATGTTTTAGAACGGATTATATATGTGTATATATGTGTAAGAACGGAATATATATGTGTAAAAACTGAATATATATGTGTAAGAAGTGAATATATATGTGTAAGAACTGAATATATATGTGTAAGAGCGGAATATATATGTGTAAGAACGGAATATATATGTGTAAGAACGGAATATGTACGTGTAAGAACGGAATATATGTGTAAGAACTGAACATATATGTGTAAGAAATGATTATATATGCGTAAGAACGGAATATATATGTGTAAGAACGGAATATATATGTGTAAGAACTGAATATATATGTGTAAGAACGGAATATATATGTGTAAGAACGGAATATATATGTGTAAGAACGGAATATGTACGTGCAAGAACGGAATATATGTGTAAGTACTGAACATATATGTGTAAGAAATGAATATATATGCATAAGAACTGAATATATATGCGTAAGAACTGAATATATATCTGTAAGAACTGAATAAATATGCGTAAGAACTGAATATATATTCGTAAGAACGGAATATATATGTGTAAGAACGGAATATATATGTGTAAGAACGGAATATGTACGTGTAAGAACGGAATATATATTTGTAAGAACGGAATATATATGTGTAAGAAGAGAATATCGTCACCTCCCCGCGAAAATGGCCGGCCTCATTTTTTTTAAGTTTTCATGAGAGAAAAAAAAATTCATATATTTTTTTAAAATTTCAGAATGAAGCCGAAACTTTGCACGGTGACTTTTTAGACCTTTCTTTATATGTCAAAATGTTGAAAAGTGACGCTTGTTCCTGTAGTGAAAGCTTGAGTTACGCCATTTTCTCCTAAAAAAAATTGAAATAATATCCGGTAGAGTTTGAGATGCTCCAAATTCGTTTGAGATTCGCCAAGTACGAAATTTTAGTAAACGGCAAATTGCATTTTTTGTCGAGTTGCGCCATTTCCGAATAAATTAGTGAACAAATAATTCATAATTAAGTAATTTTCTGTGCTCTTCATGTTAACTAATCGTTAAATTTAACCAGGCTGATTAAAGGTATTCATCAGAAGTAGACTCTTCTTTCAATCATTGCCTTTATTAAATCTATACCCATGATTACATGAAAGATTATCGAATTTCCGACTAGACGTTATTTGAAAGACCATAACTACAGTTTGATATCTTTGGAATGGACACAGGGATAAATCTGACACGACGAAGTAGTAATTAATTCGCCACTATTTCTTCTATATTAACTCGCCAATGCAGTTTAAAGTCACCAGGCATTAATATTCTGGAATTATGAAGACTTTTTTAATTAGTTATACTATTTTGGTCGATGAACTTTTGTCTTTACTTTGTCGCATGACTGCAATCATTTCCAATCCGAATACTAGAGCTAAATGAAAACAGTAAACTTTTATTGTCACTAAAATAATGAATTGAAATACAAAACACAACTTGAACACAACTTGTGAGCAATTAACATAAAAAGTGTTGCTATGTACATGTACTTAAACGCCTTGATAGATAAATCAACGAACACAATGATACAACTACGACTCTCAATGTAATGCTTTTTTCGACAAAAGGTTGAACTTTCAATAGCTTGTAAATTAAATAACGGTATAAAATCAAATCAATATGCACCAACAATAACTGTTAAAAAGAAAAGGTAAACAAGATGGCAATATTCGGTAGATATTAGCAAAACCTAACGTGATCATATTTGAACAACAATAATTTTGGAATAGTGAAAATTGTATGTTTTCCAAATGAAATTGGTTTTGATGTACATTTCAAATATATTTGTTAAGCAACAACATGTACGTTCCAATGTGCTAAGATAATAAAAAATTAACAATCTGACATGACTCATTTCTTTAGATTCAAACATTCAAATTCACTAATGTATATCTAATGTCAAAATCTAAACATCTTGTCAATAATTTCTTTCAAATTAAATTCATTAAACAATATAATAATTATATTATTTAGTGAATTTAATTTGAAAGAAATTATTGACAAGCAGGTATAATTTGTTTATACATAATTTATCCTGTTTGCAGAATGTCAAATAGAAACCAAACCACGGAACATAATTATCTGAAATATCTTTGATATTTAAAAAGTAGAATGCAGCCAATCTAAGGAAACTTTTTAACATCTTTTTTATCATGAAGCTTTGTTATAATTCGTAAATTATGATCGTTCTCATTATTAAGAGTCACTTCAGTAATCACTGATTTTTTCAAGAAAAAGAATTTTAACAATCAACATTATGAATCATTGGATTCAACACTAATAAACATTCAACGGTTATGTTAAAAGCAAACAACATATTCTTCAAAGCACAGTCTCAAATTCACTGTGCTGTATTTGCCTGATCAAGTGCAACTTTTAGTAAACATTTAAATGGCACTTTTCTGTAATGAAACTTTGAAATAAAACAGATCATTTAAGCAGTTTCAATGTATGAATAATTTGTTGCACAATTTACGACAATACCCTATACACAATATTTAGTCAAACTCTAAACCATGATCCTAGTAATATTTTCAGCTGTAAAATATCAGTTTTACAGCATACCGTCCTGCAACAGTTCTCTTCCAACAAAGAGTAAGTTCACGTTATATGTGGGAGATTGTCATAAAAACCATGAAAGTCTCTCGGGATTACTGACTTAAGTTGCATTAGATGCTGGTATTTTCCTTTCTTTATAGGGATGCTATTTCTGTAGAGCTTGTTTGGTACGTCTAAAATTGATACTTCGCGGGTTCTGTTACTTCTGGCTCTCGGTATTTCAAGAAACGCTTCGTCGCTGTGCTTCAGTTTATATTCAATTTTTCCATCTGTGTTGTACCTTAACACTCTTATATCAGTCACTGTAGAGGCCCCTACACCAACTCCCGGTCTAATGGTAGTGTAATAGTTAAGGCTTTCGTAGTCGTCAAAGAATTCATGGTCAAGATATTTCACTTTATATTTGGGATTAGCTGTTTTAGCGAGTTCAATGTTGTCCACATACATCTGAGGTACATAGATAGGTTGCTTACGTATCTTTCTTTCTATTACGGAGTGCACGGAGTCGCACTCCATCTGCGTGTGCCCCCTCTCCAAATATTTCTGATAGACTACTATATTATTCTTCGCTGCCCAAAGAAGTAATGCATTGGCCATTGTGCAGTTCCTATTTTGATAGGTACAGCCGTCGCTGTATATTGTAATATCGGTGATGTTCGATGTGTCTATACTATCTAAGTAATCAATAACACATGATGCGAACACATTTGCATTCAGCTCTCTCTCTCCTTCATGCCAGAAGTAATTCATCGCTTCATTTGTTGAGAGATCATATATTGTAAAGTTATGGCAAGATAGTTTCATCTTATAATATAGGCTACTAGCCTCTAGACGAGGACAAATTAGTAAACTTTGTAGGTCCATTGTAAGCACTTTTACACTGTCGTCTCTTTTAGCAATTTCTTTGTCTATCGTTTTACTTTCTCTAGCTTCGTCCTTCCTTTGGATATGGCTCTCGTATTCATCCCTATCAAGATTTCCGGCTTCGAATTCAACACATTTGTCACATTGATCCTTTTTCGGTTTCCAAATAGCAAGATTCATGCTTTCAAATAGTTCATAGAACCCAGTTTGGTGATACGGAGTTCCCCCTTCACTTTTGGTTTTCCGTACGTATTCTCGATACAAGTCGTTCTTACTTTGAAACAAAGATTCTAAATATTGCTTCTTCGTCTTAGCTCTACAGTAATGTGACTCGACTTTGGGAAGTTCTGTTAGAAATACTCTTGCTGATGTTTTACGTTCATTGTTTAATCTTGTGCGTTCGTTGTCAATTTCCTTCTGATCTGTTCTGGGATCTTTTGTATCCTCAGTTAACCAGTTATAGATTGTTTTTACGTTCATACCTAGTGTGCTACTGAACATTGACTGGCATACTTTAACAGCTTCACCTCCTTTTCTCAAATAATAAATATATGAATAATTCCTTCGACTGCTTTCTCCTGGACCTTTTGTCCTTTGCTGTACTGCACATCTGTCAACATGTGATGTTACATAGCATTTCTTCTCTCCCCAAGTCATGTCCTTCCAAAACTTTTCGAATATGTTTGCTCTGTCCTCTTCTGTCAATAACTTACACTTTGTATCTTTGCTCTTCTCACACTTTTTTCCACAGTTAGACGGACAAACAAACCTGCCTGCGCGTTCTGTGCAATATGTCTTTACACCCTGTTCATTTTTCTTGACACCTGCATAATTCTCTCCACTCATTCTTTTCTTCTTTTGTGTTTCTTTCATCTTGCCGTTTTTCCGCTTTCGTTTGAATCCATTGTTTGAGTCAGTACTTTGAGGTTCAACAATTTCCTCATGATCAACATTTTCCGGTATGTTGTTGTTTTCATCAGCGTCTGAACTAGGATTTTGATCCGGGTCTTTCCAATCAGGATCTCTAACGTCATCATCATAGTCTAAGGTAATATCAGAGTCACTAGGAGATTCACATTCATCTTGATTTTCTTCCAAACCAATTAGTTGATTATTTTCACTACTTAATCCTTCATTTGTATTTTGTATTTGTACAATTTGATGAAGAGCCGTTGAATCAACATTTTGCTGTGATGACGCTGGTGCACATCCGTTTTCACAATTATCAGTCGAGACCTTTGTTGCTGTATAATATTCATGATCGTTTGATTGTAATTTATTTTCTAAATTTTGCTCTGACGCAGATTTGACAAGTTGATCAGTTTCATTTATTTCACTTCCTCTAATTGTGAATGTTCTTCTTGATTCCGAGTTATGGTCAGCTGTTGTCGCTTTGAGAGACATTTGTACAAGTATTTTACCTCTTGACAACATTTTGTTTCTTCTAAGTGAATGGTCTATAGATATGCACGCATAGGTTTCTGAATCGCAGAGCTAAGCCACATAACCAAATTTCGTCTTCATCACTTTCTAGTGAAAGGTAAAAGTATTGCAAATTATCTGTTAATAAGTTTACACAATGCTCTATCGTAAGCTTAATCCCTGAAACGTCAAGTAATTTCAGATTTGGTAGAGAAGAACACACTCTAACGATCGTGACAGGTTCAATTTCTGTAAACGATATGTATAGTCTCTCCAGTTGAGTTAGTGGTGTAATAGCTTCCAAATCCTCGTCTACTAAATTTGGACATTCAGAAATATTGAGGTCTTGTAAATTTTTAAAACACTTTAAGAAACACAGTGTAGATATTCTACAGCCAGTAATGTCTAGGGAATACAGGTTTGCCCTACTCAACTGTGTTGTAAATAAGTAGTCTAATTCGTTTGATGAGACATGTAAAGTTGTGCAGGGAATATGAAATATTTGTATTCCTATAGAATGCTTCAACACGTTTTCAAGATTTTCCTTATGAAGCTCCAATGGAAACTCAAATTTAAAATTCTTCCATAATGAAGAAGTTTCATTTATTAAGTTGTAAAATCTTTTGTTCACTTTAGAAACATTAAGCAGAAGTTCTTGTAGTTCTATAAACTTCAAAATATGCACAAGGACTAAATCTGGCAAGTCACAGAGCTGAATTCCGGATATCAGGTTGCTTGACCCTTCCATGAACCTAGAAATAAAATAAAAGTTTGAGTAAAAGACGTTTGTATGCAGTTTTTATGTACTTTCTCCCAACTCTTTCTCAAATGTTGATTTATGCCTCAAAGCTTCACTGACAAGGCACAAATCAAATCAATTCTATAATTTAATAGTAGTCTGCGAGTTAAACGACCTCAGATAATTAAAATACTCACATGTTATCATACTATATAAATTAGTAAATAAGTAAGTATAATATCTGCAGTTGTGCGAAAATTACCAACCTCATTATAGAACGCTGAAAATGGGCTTGTGCGATAATGGCGAACCTCAAGTTGAAAAATTACAAGGGCATGTTTAGTGATTAAAACTGAGAGAATATAATACAAAATTCTTCAATTAAGTGTTTGTATTATCATTGAGTCACAAACTAATATGTTGCAGTATTTTACCTTCGAAAATATGGAGAATGGGCACAGTGATTATCATTTTATAAACAAAACATTTTATTCAATAAGCTTAGAAGTGTTTTGGGGTTAAATTAACATGATATAACACCACAGATGAGCAATCAAACGTTTGTAATTAAGCTGTAGCATGATTTATAATCTTAAAATGATAATACTCACTCAAATTTATCGAAATTCCAGCGTCATTCCGCCACACGGTTGTTTACATTGAGGTTGGACATTTTCGCCCGAATTATTTTCTACCCAATGGAAGTTCGCCAAATGATCACATGGTCATATTTTTGTAAGCCGATTTGATAGTAACTTGGAAATCTTCGCGGGTGAAGCGGGCTGTTTTTACCATTGCGAAAATGTCAAAACCCGTTATCGCGCCAAAACTGAGGTTGGCCATTTTCGCGGGGAGGGGACGATATATATGTGTAAGAACTGAATATATATGTGTAAGAACGGAATATATATGTGTAAGAACGGAATAAATATGTGTAAGAACGGAATATATGTGTAAGATCTGAATACATATGTGTAAGAACTGAATATATATGCGTAAGAACTGAATATATATGCGTAAGAATTGAATGTATATGTCTAAGAACTGAATATATATGTGTAAGAACAGAATATATATTTGTAAGAATGGAATATATATGTGTAAGAACGGAATATATACGTATAAGAACGGAATATATATGTGTAAGAACAGAATATATATGTGTAAGAACGGAATATATATGTGTAAAAACGGAATATATATGTGTAAAAACGGAATATATACGTGTAAGAACGGAATATATATGTGTCAGAACGGAATATATATGCGTTAGAACGGAATGAATATGTGTAAGAACGGAATATATATGTGTAAGAACGGAAAATATGTGTAAGAATATATATGCGTAAGAACGGAATATATATGTGTAAGAACGGAATATATATGCGTAAGAACTGAATATATATGCGTAAGAACTGAATATATATGTGTTAGAACTGAATATATGTGTAAGAACTGAATATATATGAGTAAAACTGAATATATATGCGTACGAACTGAACATATATGCGTAAGAACTGAATATATATGCGTAAGAACTGACTATATATGTGTAAGAACTGAATATATATGTGTAAGAACTGAATATATATGCGTAAAACTCAATACATATGCGTAAGAACTGAATATATATGCGTAAGAACTGAATACATATGCGTAGAACTGAATATATATGCGAAAGAACGGAATATATATGCGTAAGAACGGAATATATGTGTAAGAACGGAATAAATATGTGTAAGAATGGAATATATATGTGTAAGAACTGAATATATATGCGTAAGAACTGACTATATATGTGTAAGAACTGAATATATATGTGTAAGAACTGAATATATATGCATAAGAACTGAATATATATGCGTAAGAACTGTATATATATGCGTAAGAACTGAATATATATGCGTAAGAACGGAATATAAATGTATAAGAACGGAATATGTAAGTTTAAGAACGGAATATATATGTGTAAGAACTGAATACATATGTGTAGGAAAGGAATATGTATTTGTAAGAACGGAATAAATATGTGTAAGAACGGAATATATATGTGTAAGAACTGAATATATATGTGTAAGAACTGAATATATATGCGTAAGAACTGAATATATATGCGTAAGAACTGAATATATATGCGTAAAAACTGAATATATATGCGTAAGAACGGAATATATATGCGTAAGAACTGAATATATATGCGTAAGAACGGAATATATATGTTTAAGAACGGAATATATATGTGTAAGAACTGAATATATATGTGTAAGAACGGAATATGTACGTGTAAGAACGGGATATATATGTGTAAGAACGGAATATATATGTGTAAGAACGGAATATATATGTGTAAGAACGGAATATATATGTGTAAGTATGGAATATATATGTGTAAGAACTGAATATATATGTGTAAGAACTGAATATACATGAGTAAGAACTGAATATATATGTGTAAGAACTGAATATATATGCGTAAGAACTGAATATATATGCGTAAGAACTGAATATATATGCGTAAGAATTGAATATATATGCGTAAGAACTGAATATATATGCGTTAGAACGTAATATATATGCGTAAGAACTGAATATATACGCGTAAGAACAGAATATATATGTGTAAGAACGGAATACATATGTGTAAGAACTCAATATATATGTGTAAGAACGGAATATGTACGTGTAAGAACGTAATATATATGTTTAAGAACGGAATATATATGTGTAAGAACGGAACATATATGTGTAAGAACGGAATATATATGTGTAAGAACGGAATATGTACGTGTAAGAACGGAATATATGTGTAAGAACTGAACATATATGTGTAAGAAATGAATATATATGCGTAAGAACTGAATATATATGCGTAAGAACGGAATATATATCTGCAATAACTTAATATATATGCGTAAAACTGAATATATATGCGTAAGAACTGAACATATAAGTGTAATAAATGAATATATATGCGTAAGAACTGAATATATATTCGTAAGAACGGAATATATATGTGTAAGAACGGAATATATATGTGTAAGAACGGAATATGAACGTGTAAGAACGGAATATATATTTGTAAAAACGGAATATATATGTGTAAGTATGGAATATATATGTGTAAGAACTGAATATATATGTGTAAGAACTGAATATACATGAGTAAGAACTGAATATATATGTGTAAGAACTGAATATATATGCGTAAGAACTGAATATATATGCGTAAGAACTGAATATATATGCGTAAGAACTGAATATATATGCGTAAGAACGGAATATATATGTGCAATAACTGAATATATATGCGTAAAACTGAATATATATGCATAAGAACTGAACATATATGTGTAATAAATGAATATATATGCGTAAGAACTGAATATATATGCGTAAGAACGGAATATATATGTGTAAGAACGGAATATATATGCGTAAGAACTGAATATATATGTGTAAGAACGGAATATATATGTGTAAGAACGGAATATATATGTGTAAGAACGGAATATGTACGTGTAAGAACGGAACATATATGTGTAAGAAATGAACATATATGTATAAGAAATGAATATATATGCGTAAGAACTGAATATATATGCGTAAGAACTGAATATATATGTGTTAGAACTGAATATATGTGTAAGAACTGAATATATATGAGTAAAACTGAATATATATGCGTAAGAACTGAACATATATGCGTAAGAACTGAATATATATGCGTAAGAACTGACTATATATGTGTAAGAACTGAATATATATGTGTAAGAACGGAATATATATGTGTAAAACTCAATACATATGTGTAGGAACGGAATATGTATGTGTAAGAACGGAATAAATATGTGTAAGAACGGAATATATATGTGTAAGAACTGAATATATATGTGTAAGAATTGAATATATACGCGTAAGAACGGAATATATATGTGTAAGAACGGAATATATATGTGTAAGAATGGAATATATACGTGTAAGAACGGAATATATACGTGTAAGAACGGAATATATATGTGTCAGAACGGAATATATATGCATAAGAACTGAATATATATGCATAAGAACTGAATATATATGCGTAAGAACTGAATATATATGCGTAAGAACTGAATATATATGTGTAAGAACGGAATATAAATGTATATGAACGGAATATGTAAGTTTAAGAACGGAATATATATGTGTAAGAACTGAATACATATGTGTAGGAAAGGAATATGTATGTGTAAGAACGGAATAAATATGTGTAAGAACGGAATATATGTGTGTTAGAACTGAATATATATGTGTAAGAGCGGAATATATATGCGTAAGAACTGAATATATATGCGTAAGAACTGAATATATATGCGTAAGAACTGAATATATATGCGTAAGAACTGAATATATATGCGTAAGAACTGAATATGTATGCGTAAGAACGGAATATATATGCGTAAGAACTGAATATATACGCGTAAGAACGGAATATATATGTATAAGAACGGAATATATATGTGTAAGAATTCAATATGTGTAAGAACGGAATATGTACGTGTAAGAACGGAATATATATGTTTAAGAACGGAATATATATGTGTAAGAACGGAATATATATGTGTAAGAAAGGAATATATATGTGTAAGAACGGAATATGTACGTGTAAGAACGGAATATATGTGTAGGAACTGAACATATATGTGTAAGAAATGAATATATATGCGTAAGAACTGAATATATATGCGTAAGAACGGAATATATATCTGCAATAACTGAATATATATGCGTAAAACTGAATATATATGCGTAAGAACTGATCATATATGTGTAATAAATGAATATATATGCGTAAGAACTGAATATATATTCGTAAGAACGGAATATATATGTGTAAGAATGGAATATATATGTGTAAGAACGGAATATGTACGTGTAAGAACGGAATATATATTTGTAAAAACGGAATATATATGTGTAAGAATAGAAAAAAAAAGTGTAAGAACTGAATATATATGTGTAAGAACGGAATATATATGTGTAAGAACGGAATAAATATGTGTAAGAACGGAATATATGTGTAAGATCTGAATATATATGTGTAAGAACTGAATATATATGCGTAAGAACGGAATATATATGTGTAAGAACGGAATATATATGTGTAAGAACGGAATATGTATATGTAAGAACGGAATATATACGTGTAAGAACGGAATATATATGTGTAAGAACTGAATATATATGTGTAAGAACGGAATATATATGTGTAAGAACGGAATAGATATGTGTAAGAACTGAATATATATGTGTAAGAACTAAATATATATTTGTAAGAACTGAATATATATGAGTAAGAACTGAATGTATATGCGTAAGATCTATATGTGTGTAAGAACCAAATATATATGTGTAAGAACTGAATATATATGCGTAAGAACGGACCTAAGAACTGAATATATATGCGTAAGTACGGAATATATATATGTAAGTGCGGAATATATATGTGTAAGAATTGAATATATATGTGTAAGAACGGAATATATGTGTAAGAATATATATGCCTAAGAAGGGAATATATATGTGTAAGAACGGAATATATATGCGTAATAACTGAATATATATGTGTAAAAACTGAATATATATGCGTAAGAACTGAATATATATGATTAAAATTGAATATATATGCGGAAGAACTGAATATATATGCGTAAGAACGGAATATATGTGTAAGAACGGAATATATATTTGTAAGAACGGAATATATATGTGTAAGAACGGAATATATACGTGTAATAACGGAATATATATGTGTAAGAACAGAATATATATGTGTAAGAACGGAATATATATGTGTAAAAACGGAATATATATGTGTAAGAACGGAATATATACGTGTAAGAATGGAATATATACGTGTAAGAACGGAATATATATGTGTAAAAACGGAATATATATGTGTAAGAACGGAATATATACGTGTTAGAACGGAATATATACGTGTAAGAACGGAATATATATGTGTAAGAACGGAATATATATGCGTTAGAACGGAATATATATGTGTAAAAGCGGAATATATATGTGTAAGAACGGAATATATGTGTAAGAATATATATGCGTAAGAACGGAATATATATGTAAGAACTGAATATATATGCGTAAGAACTGAATATATATGTGTAAGAACTGAATATATGTGTAAGAACTGAATATATATGAGTAAAACTGAATATATATGCGTAAGAACTAAACATATATGCGTAAGAACTGAATATATATGCGTAAGAACTGAATATATATGTGTAAGAACTGAATATATATGTGTAAGAACTGAATATATATGCGTAAAACTGAATACATATGCGTAAGAACTGAATATATATGCGTAGGAACTGAATATATATGCGTAAAGCTGAATATATATGCGAAAGAACGGAATATTTATGCGTAAGGACTGGATATATATGTGTAAGAACGGAATATATATGTGTAAGAACGGAATAAATATGTTTAAGAATGGAATATATATGTGTAAGAACTGAATATATATGTGTAAGAACTGAATATATATGTGTAAGAACTGAATATATATGTGTAAGAACTAAATATATATGTGTAAGAACTGAATATATAGGCGTAAGAACTGAATATATATGCGTAAGAACTGAATATATATGCGTAAGAACTGAATATATATGCGTAAGAACGGATAAAAATAAATGTATAAGAACGGAATATGTAAGTTTAAGAACGGAATATATATGTGTAAGAACTGAATACATATGTGTAGGAACGGAATATGTATGTGTAAGAACGGAATAAATATGTGTAAGAACGGAATATATATGTGTAAGAACTATATATATATGTGTAAGAACTGAATATATATGCGTAAGAACTGAACATATATGTGTAAGAAATGAATATATATGCGTAATAACTGAATATATATGCGTAAGAATGGAATATATATCTGCAATAAATGAATATATATGCGTAAGAACTGAATATATATTCGTAAGAACGGAATATATATGTGTAAGAACGGAATATATATTCGTAAGAACGGAATATGTACGTGTAAGAAGTGAATATATATGTGTAAGAAGTGAATATATATGTGTAAGAACGGAATATATATGTCTAAGAACGGAATATGTATGTGTAATAACGGAATATAAATGTATAAGAACGGAATATGTAAGTTTAAGAACGGAATATATATGTGTAAGAACTGAATACATATGTGTAGGAACGGAATATGTATGTGTAAGAACGGAATAAATATGTGTAAGAAGTGAATATATATGTGTAAGAACTGAATATATATGTGTAAGAACTGAATACATATGTGTAAGAACTGAATATATATGCGTAAGAACTGAATATATATGCGTAAAACTGAATATATATGCATAAGAACTGAACATATATGTGTAAGAAATAAATATATATGCGTAAAAACTGAATATCTATGCGTAAGAACGGAATATATATGTGTAAGAATGGAATATATATGTGTAAGAACGGAATATATATGTGTTAGAACGGAATATCTACGTGTAAGAACGGAATATATATGTGTAAGAACGGAATATATATTTGTAAGAACGGAATATATATGTGTAAGAACGGAATATATATATGTTAGAACGGAATATATACGTGTAAGAACGGAATATATACGTGTAAGAACTGAATATATATGTGTAAGAACTGAATATATATACGTAAGAAATGAATATATATGCTTAATAACGGAATATATATGTGTAAGAACGGAATATATATGTGTAAGAACGGAATATGTACGTGAAAGAACGGAATATATATGTGTAAGAACGGAATATATATGTGTATGTATGTGTAAGAACGAAATATATATGCGTAAGAACTGAATATATATGCGTTAGAACTGAATATGTATGCGTAAAACTGAATATATATGCGAAAGAACTGAATATATATGCGTAAGAACTGCATATATATGCGTAAGAACGGAATATATATGTGTAAGAACTGAATATATATGCGTAAGAACGGAATATATATTCGTAAGAACGGAATATATATGCTTAAGAACGGAATATATATGTGTAAGAACGGAATATATATGTTTAAGAACGGAATAAATACGTGTAAGAACGGAATATATGTGTGTAAGAACGGAATATATATGTGTAAGAACGGAATATATATGTTTTAGAACTGAAAATATATGCCTAAGAACGGAATATATATGCGTAAGAACTGAATATATATGCGTAAGAACGGAATATATATGTGTAAGAACAGAATAGATATGTGTTAGAACGGAATATATATGTGTAAGAACGGAATAAATACGTGTAAGAACGGAATATATATGTGTAATAACTGAATATATATGTGTGTAAGAACTGAATATATATT
>JAWPHD010015598.1:22500-27500 GCA_037043455.1 Cyrtodaria siliqua | reverse complement strand
ACATACAGAGAGCCAGACAAAGACCCAGACAGACATACAGACAGACAGACAGACGGACAGACAGACGGACAGACAGACAGACAGACAGACAGACAGACAGACAGACAGACAGACAGACAGACAGAGACCAGAGAGACAGGTCAGACTGAGAGCCAGACAAAGTCCCAGACAGACATGCCTGCCAGACAGACAGACAGACAGAGACCCAGACAGAGAGCCAGACAGAGAGCCAGATAGGCAGACAGACAGACAGACAGACAGACAGACAGACAGACAGACAGACAGACAGACAGACAGACAGACTGACTGACAGACAGACAAACAGACAGACATACAGACAGACAGACAAACAGACAGACAGACAGACAGACAGACAGACAGACAGAGAGCCAGACAGACAGACAGACAGACAGACAGACAGACATATACTCAGAGAGGCAAGACATAGAGCCAGACAGATAGGCAGACAGAGAGACAGACAGAGAGACAGAGAGACAGACATACAGACAGATACCCAGACAGGCAAGACAGAGAGCCAGACAAACATACAGACAGAGTGCCAGACAGAGACACAGAGAGGCCAGACAGAGAGCCAGACAGAGACCCATACAGACAGACAGACAAACAGACAGACAAACATACAGACAGACAGACAGACAGACAGACAGACAGACAGACAGACAGACAGACAGACAGACAGACAGACAGACAGACAGACAGACAGACAGACAGACAGACAGACAGACAGACAGACAGACAGACGGAGACCCAGACAGACAGACATACAGACAGACATACAGACAGAGAGTCAGACAGCCAGCCAGATAGACCAGTCAGAGAGCAATCCAGCCAGCCAGCCAGCCTGACAGACAGACAGACAGACAGACAGACAAAAACAGACAGGCCAGACAGAGAGCCAGTCAGAGACCCAGACAGGCCAGACAGAGAGCCAGACAGAGAGTCAGACAGAGACCCATACAGGCCAGGCAGCCTGACAGACAGATAGACAAACAGACAAACAGACAAACTGACGGACAGACAGACAGACAGAAAGCGAGACATAGACCCAGACAGACAGACAGACAGAAAGCCAGATAGAGACCCAGACAGGCCAGACAGAGAGCCAAACAGAGAGGCAGACAGTCAGACAGAAAGACAGTCACACAGACAGACCAGAGAGACAGAGAGACAGACAGACAGACGGACAGACAAACAGACAGACACACACACACACACACACATACAGACAGACAGACAGAAGACAGGCCAGACAGACAGACAGACAGACAGATAGACAGAGACCAATACAGAGAGACAGACAGACAGATAGAGAGCCAGACTAAGACCAGACAGGCCAGACAGAGAGCCAGACAGAGACCCAGACAGCCAGACAGACATAGAGCCAGACAGATACTCAGACAGGCCAGACAGAGAGTCAGAAAGATAGGCAGACAGACAGACAGATAAAACAGACAGACAGACAGACAGACAGACAAAAAGATAGACCGACAGACAGACGGACAGGTCAGACAGAGACCAAAACAGAGACCCAGACAGACAGACAGACAGGCAGAGAGATAGAGAGCCAGACAAACAGAGACCCAGACAGGCCAAACAGAGACCCAAACAGAGACACAGACAGACAGACAGACAGACAGACAGAGAGACAGAGACCCAGATAGA
This sequence comes from Cyrtodaria siliqua, assembly GCA_037043455.1. NCBI lineage: Eukaryota > Metazoa > Mollusca > Bivalvia > Adapedonta > Hiatellidae > Cyrtodaria > Cyrtodaria siliqua. Next base: position 25,817 of record JAWPHD010015598.1, on the reverse strand, counting down.
GACCAGACAGAGAGAGACCCAGACAGACAGACAGACAGACAGACAGACAGACAGACAGACATACATACATACAGACAGACATACAGACAGGCCAGACAGAGAGCCAGACAGAGACCCAGACAGACAGACAGACAGACAGACAGACAGAGAGACAGAGACAGAGAGACAGAGAGATAGACCAGACAGCGACCCAGATAGAGACCCAGACAGACAGACAGACAGAAAAACAGTCATAGAGCCAGACAAAGACCCAGACAGACAGACAGACAAAGAGCCAGACACATACACAGACAGAGACACAGACAGGCCAGTCAGAGCCAGATAGACAGACAGAGAGCCAGACAGATTCTCAGACAGGCCAGACAGAGAGGCAGACAGAGAGGCAGACACAGAGGCAGACAGACAGACAGACAGACATACAGTCAGAGAGCCAGACAAAGACGCAGACAGACAGACAGACAGACAGACAGAGAGCCAGACACAGACACAGACAAAGACAGGCCAGAGAGAAACCCAGACAGACAGACAGACAGACAGACAGACAGACAGAGACCCAGACAGAGACCCAGACAGGCCAGACAGAGAGAGAGACAGAGACCCAGACAGACAGATAGACAGACAGAGAGACAAAGACCCAGATAGAGACCAGACAGGCCAGACAGACAGACAAACAGACAGACAGACAGACAGACAGGCCAGACAGAGAGACAGACATACAGACAGACAGAGACCAATACAGAGAGCCAGACAGAGACCCAGACAGACAGACAGAGAGCCAGACAGACAGGCCAGACAGAGAGGCAGACATACAGACAGACATATAGACAGAGACCCAGACAGAAATCTCTGTCAGAAAGACTGACAGAGAGCCCGACAAAGACCCAGTCAGACAGACAGACAGAGAGCCAGACAGACAGCCAGATAGAGACACAGACAGAGACAAAGATAGGCCAGAGACAAACCCAGACAGACAGACAGACAGACAGACAGACAGACAGACAGAGACCCAGACAGAGACCCAGACAGGCCAGACAGAGAGCCAGACAGAGACCCAGACAGACAGATAGACTGACAGAGAGACAAAGACCCAGATAGAGACCAGACAGGCCAGACAGAGAGCCTGAGAGAGACCCAGACAGACAGACAGACAGACAGACAGACAGACAGACAGACAGACAGACAGACAGACAGACAGACAGACAGACAGACAGACAGACAGACAGACAGACAGACAAACAAACAGACAGACAGACAGACAGACAGACATACATACAGACAGCCAGACAGGCTAGACAGAGAGGCAGACAGAGACCCAGACAGGCGAGGCAGAGAGCCAGACATGCTAGACAGAGAGGCAGACAGAGACCAGACAGGCGAGGTAGAGAGCCAGACAGGCTAGACAGAGAGCCAGACAGAGAGCCAGACAGGCCAGACAGACAGACAGACAGGCGAGGCAGAGAGCCAGATAGGATAGACAGAGAGCCAGACAGACAGCCAGACAGGCCAGACGGACAGAGAAAAAGACAAAGACAGACATACAGACAGACATACAAGCAAATGTAGAAACTTGACCCTGGATATTGTCCCTTAATACAAGCCCATGCATGTACCTAATACCTGACCGTGGATATTTTCCCTTAATACAAGCCCGTATATACGATGTATGTACAAACCTGAACCTGAATAGTGTCTTTTAATTAAAGCCCATACGTAATATGTACAAACCTGACCCTGACTATTGTTCCATTATACAAGCCCATACATACACATTATGTACAAACCTGGCCCCGACTATTTCCCTTAATACAACCCTATCAATGAATATAATGTACAAACCTGATCTGGATGTAAGCCCGTACATATTACTTATGTACACAGCTGGCCCTGACTAGTGTCCCATAGTACAAGCCCATGCATATACATAATGTACAAACCTGAACCTATATATTGTCCTTTAATTCACGCCCATATATATACCTTATGTACAAACCTGACTCTAACTATTGTCACATAATACAAGCCCATACATATACATAATGTACACACCTGACCCTAGATATTCTCCTTTAATACAGGCCCATATATATATAATTTATGTACAAACCTGACTCTGGATATTGTTTCTTAATTAAAGACCATACATATTAGGTATGTACAAACCTGACCCCGGCTATTGTCCCCTAATACAATCCCAAACATATATCTAATGTAGAACCCTGACTATGTTCTGACAGATAGGCAAGACAGACAGACAGGTAGAGAGCCAGACAGGCTAGACAGAGAGCCAGACAGGCCAGACAGACAGACAGACAGACAGACAGACAGGCAGACTAGACAGAGACCCAGACAGGCGAGGCAGAGAGCCAGACAGAGAGCCAGACAGCCAGCCAGACAGACAGACAGACAGACAGACAGGTAGAGAACAAGACAGGCTAGACAGAGAGCCAGACAGAGAGCAAGACAGGCCAGACAGACAGACAGACAGACAGACAGACAGACAGGCTAGATAGAGAGGCAAACACAGACCAGACAGGCGAGGTAGAGAGCCAGACAGACAGACAGACAGACAGACAGACAGACAGACAGACAGACAGACAGACAGACAGACTAGACAGAGACCCAGACAGAGACCCAGACAGGCGAGGCAGAGAGCCAGACAGAGAGCCAGACAGGCCAGACAGACAGACAGACAGGCGAGGTAGAGAGCCAGACAGGCTAGACAGAGAGCCAGACAGAGAGCAAGACATGCCAGACAGACAGACAGACAGGCCAGAGAGACAGAGAGAAAGACATGCCAGACAGACAGACAGACAGACAGACATGTAGAGAGCCAGACAGGCTAGACAGAGAGCCAGAGAGAGAGCAAGACAGGCCAGACAGACAGACAGACAGACAGACAGGCTAGACAGAGAGGCAGACAGAGACCAGACAGGCGAGGAAGAGAGCCAGACAGGCTAGACAGAGAGCCATACAGAGAGCCAGACAGGCCAGACAGACAGACAGACAGACAGGCGAGGCAGTGAACCAGACAGGCTAGACTGAGAGCCCGACAGAGAGCCAGACAGGCCAGACAGGCCAGACAGACAGAGAGCCAGACATGCCAGACAGGCTAGACAGAGACCCAGACAGAAACCCAGACAGGCTAGACAGAGAACCAGACAGAGAGCCAGACAGACAGACAGACAGACAGACAGACAGACATACAGACATACAGGCTAGACAGAGACCAGACAGAGAGCCAGACAGGCGAGGCAGAGAGCCAGACAGGCTAGACAGAGAGCAAGACAGAGAGCCAGACAGTCCAGACAGACAGAGTG
>JAWPHD010015598.1:0-15000 GCA_037043455.1 Cyrtodaria siliqua | reverse complement strand
CTAGACAGAGAGGCAGACAGAGACCAGACAGGCGAGGTAGAGAGCCAGACAGGCTAGACAGAGAGCCATACAGAGAGCCAGACAGGCCAGACAGACAGACAGACAGACAGGCGAGGCAGTGAACCAGACAGGCTAGACTGAGAGCCAGACAGAGAGCCAGACAGAGAGCCAGACAGGCCAGACAGGCCAGACAGACAGAGAGCCAGACATGCCAGACAGGCTAGACAGAGACCCAGACAGAAACCCAGACAGGCTAGACAGAGAACCAGACAGAGAGCCAGACAGACAGACATACAGACAGACAGACATACAGACATACAGGCTAGACAGAGACCCAGACAGAGAGCCAGACAGGCGAGGCAGAGAGCCAGACAGGCTAGACAGAGAGCAAGACAGAGAGCCAGACAGTCCAGACAGACAGAGTGACAGACAGACAGACAGACAGACAGACAGACAGACAGGCTAGACAGAGACCCAGACAGAGACCCAGACAGAGACCCAGACAGAGACCCAGACAGAGACCCAGACAGGCCAGCCAGACAGCCAGCCAGCCAGCCAGACAGACAGACAGACAGACAGACAGACAGACAGACAGACAGACAGACAGGCAAGGCAGTGAACCAGACAGGCTAGACAGAGAGCCAGACAGAGAGCCAGACACGCCAGCCAGACAGACAGACAGACATACAGACAGACAAACAGACAGACAGACAGACAGACAGACAGACAGACAGACAGACAGACAGACAGACAGACAGACAGACAGACAGACAGATAGACAGACAGACGGACAGAGAAAAAGACAAAGACAGACATACAGACAGACATACAGACAGACATACAAACAAATGTAGAAACTTGACCCTGGATATTGTCCCTTAATACAAGCCCATGCATTTACCTAATACCTGACCGTGGATATTTTCCCTTAATACAAGCCCGTATATACGATGTATGTACAAACCTGAACCTGAATAGTGTCTCTTAATTAAAGCCCATACGTAATATGTACAAACCTGACCCTGACTATTGTTCCATTATACAAGCCCATACATACACATTATGTACAAACCTGGCCCCGACTATTTCCCTTAATACAACCCTATAAATGAATCTAATGTACAAACCTGATCTGGATTTAAGCCCGTACATATTACTTATGTACACAGCTGGCCCTGACTATTGTCCCGTAGTACAAGCCCATGCATATACATAATGTACCAACCTGAACCTATATATTGTCCTTTAATTCACGCCCATATATATACCTTATGTACAAACCTGACTCTAACTATTGTCACATAATACAAGCCCATACATATACATAATGTACACACCTGACCCTAGGCTAGACAGAGACCCATACAGAGACCCAGACAGGCGAGGCAGTGAGCCAGACAGGCTAGACAGGGAGCCAGACAGAGAGCCAGACAGAGAGCCAGACATTCCATACAGACAGACAGACACACAGACATACAGACAGACAGACAGACAGACAGGCTAGACAGAGACCCAGACAGAGACCCAGACAGGCCAGCCAGACAGAGACCCAGACAGGCCAGCCAGACAGTCAGCCAGACAGACAGACCGACAGACAGACAGACAGACCGACAGACAGACAGACAGACAAGACAGTCAGACAGACAGACAGACAGACAGACAGACAGACTGACAGAGAGACTAGACATAAACCCAGACAGAGACCCAGACAGGCGAGGCAGAGAGCAAGACAGACCAGACAGACAGATAGGCGAGACAGACAGACAGACAGACAGACAGACAGACAGATAGGCGAGGCAGTGAACCAGACAGGCTAGACAGAGAGCCAGACAGAGAGCCAGACAGGCCAGACAGACAGACAGACAGACAGACAAGTAGAGAGCCAGACAGGCTAGACAGAGAGCCAGACAGAGAGCCAGACAGGCCAGACAGACAGACAGACGGACAGACAGACAGACAGACAGACAGACAGGCTAGACAGAGACCCAGACAGAGACCCAGACAGGCTAGACAGAGAACCAGACAGGCTAGACAGAGAGCCAGACAAAGAGCCAGACAGTCCAGACAGACAGAGAGACAGACAGACAGACAGACAGACAGACAGACAGAGAGACAGGCTAGACAGAGACCCAGACAGAGACCCAGACAGGCCAGCCAGACAGTCAGCCAGACAGCCAGCCAGCCAGCCAGCCAGCCAGACAGACAGACAGACAGACAGACAGACAGACAGACAGACAGACAGACAGACAGACAGACAGACAGACAGACAGACAGACAGACAGACAGACAGACAGACAGACAGATAGACAGACAGACAGACAGACAGACAGACATACAGTCAGACTAGACAGAGACCTAGACAGAGACCCAGACAGGCGAGGCAGAGAGCCAGACAGAGAGCCAGACAGGCCAGACAGACAGACAGACAGGCGAGGTAGAGAGACAGAAAGACAGACAGACAGATAGACAGGCAGGCTAGACAGAGAGGCAGACAGAGACCCAGACAGGCGAGGCAGAGTGCCAGACAGGCTAGACAGAGAGCCAGACAGAGAGCCAGACAGGCCAGACAGACAGACAGACAGACAGACAGACAGGCTAGACAGAGACCCAGACAGAGACCCAGACAGAGACACAGACAGGCCAGACAGTCAACCAGACAGCCAGCCAGCCAGCCAGCCAGCCAGATAGACAGACATACAGACAGACAGACAGACAGACAGACAGATAGACAGACAGACAGACAGACAGACAGACATACAGACAGACTAGACAGAGACCTAGACAGAGACCCAGACAGGCGAGGCAGAGAGCCAGACAGAGAGCCAGACAGGCCAGACAGACAGACAGACAGGCGAGGTAGAGAGCCAGACAGGCAGAGAGACAGAAAAACAGACAGACAGACAGACAGACAGGCTAGACAGAGACCCAGACAGAGACCCAGACAGAGACCCAGACAGGCCAGCCAGACAGTCAGCCACACAGCCAGCCAGACAGACAGACAGAGACCCGGACAGAGACCCAGACAGTCGAGGCAGAGAGCCAGACAGATAGCCAGACAGGCCAGACAGACAGACAGACAGGCGAGGTAGAGAGCCAGACAGGCAGAGAGACAGAAAGACAGACAGACAGACAGACAGACAGGCTAGACAGAGACCCAGACAGAGACCCAGACAGAGACCCAGACAGGCGTGGCAGAGAGCCAGACAGGCTAGACAGAGAGCCAGACAGAGAGCCAGACAGGACAGACAGACAGACAGACAGACAGACAGACAGGCTAGACAGAGACCCAGTCAGAGACCTAGACAGGCGAGGCAGAGAGCCAGACAGAGAGCCAGACAGTCCAGACAAACAGAGAGACAGACAGACAGACAGACAGACAGGCTAGACAGAGACCCAGACAGAGACCCAGACAGAGACCCAGACAGGCCAGCCAGACAGTCAGCCAGACAGCCAGCCAGCCAGCCAGCCAGACAGACAGACAGACATACATACAGACAGACAGACAGACAGACTGACAGACAGACTAGACAGAGACCCAGACAGAGACCCAGACAGGCGAGGCAGAGAGCCAGACAGATAGCCAGACAGGCCAGACAGACAGACAGACAGGCGAGGTAGAGAGCCAGACAGGCAGAGAGACAGAAAGACAGACAGACAGACAGACAGACAGGCTAGACAGAGACCCAGACAGAGACCCAGACAGAGACCCAGACAGGCCAGCCAGACAGTCAGCCACACAGCCAGCCAGACAGACAGACAGAGACCCGGACAGAGACCCAGACAGTCGAGGCAGAGAGCCAGACAGAGAGCCAGACAGGCCAGACAGACAGACAGACAGACAGACAGACAGACAGACAGACAGACAGACAGGTAGAGAGCCAGACAGGCTAGACAGAGAGCCAGACAGAGAGCCAGACAGGCCAGACAGACAGACAGACGGACAGACAGACAGACAGACAGACAGACATGCTAGACAGAGACCCAGACAGAGACCCAGACAGGCTAGACAGAGAGCCAGACAGGCTAGACAGAGAGCCAGACAGAGAGCCAGACAGTCCAGTCAGACAGAGAGACAGACAGACTAGACAGACAGACAGACAGACAGACAGACAGGCTAAACAGAGAGCCAGACAGAGAGCCAGACAGGCCAGACAGGACAGACAGACAGAGACCCAGTCACAGACCCAGACAGACAGACAGACAGACAGACAGACAGACAGGTAGAGAGCCAGACAGGCTAGACAGAGAGCCAGACAGAGAGCAAGACAGTCCAGACAGACAGGCTAGACAGAGACCCAGACAGAGACCCAGACAGGCCAGCCAGACAGTCAGCCAGACAGCCAGCCAGCCAGCCAGCCAGCCTGCCAGACAGACAGACAGACAGACAGACAGACAGACAGACAGACAGAGAGAAAGACAGACAGACAGACAGACAGACAGACAGACAGGCTAGACAGAGACCCAGACAGAGACCCAGACAGACATGTACCTAATACCTGACCGTGGATATTTTCCCTTAATACAAGCCCGTATATACGATGTACGGCTAGACAGAGAGCCAGACAGAGAGCCAGACAGGCCAGACAGACAGACAGACAGACAGACAGACAGACAGACAGACAGACAGGTAGAGAGCCAGACAGGCTAGACAGAGAGCCAGACAGAGAGCCATACAGGCCAGACAGACAGACAGGCGGACAGACAGACAGACAGACAGACAGGCTAGACAGAGACCCAGACAGAGACCCAGACAGGCTAGACAGAGAGTCAGACAGGCTAGACAGAGAGCCAGACAGAGAGCCAGACAGTCCAGACAGACAGAGAGACAGACAGACAGACAGACAGGCTAGACAGAGACCCAGACAGAGACCCAGACAGAGACCCAGACAGGCCAGCCAGACAGTCAGCCAGACAGCCAGCCAGCCAGCCAGCCAGCCAGCCAGCCAGCCAGCCAGCCAGACAGACAGACAGACAGACAGACAGACAGACAGACAGACAGACAGATAGACAGACAGACAGACAGACAGACAGACAGACTAGACAGAGACATAGACAGAGACCCAGACAGGCGAGGCAGAGAGCCAGACAGAGAGCCAGACAGGCCAGACAGACAGACAGACAGGCGAGGTAGAGAGCCAGACAGGCTAGACAGAGAGCCAGACAGAGAGCCAGACAGGCCAGACAGACAGACAGACAGACAGACAGACAGACAGACAGGCTAGACAGAGACCCAGACAGAGACCCAGACAGAGACCAGATAGGCGAGGCAGAGAGCCAGACAGGCTAGACAGAGAGCCAGACAGAGAGCAAGACAGTCCAGACAGACAGAGAGACAGAAAGACAGACAGACAGGCTAGACAGAGACCCAGACAGAGACCCAGACAGAGACCCAGACAGAGACCCAGACAGGCCATCCAGACAGTCAGCCAGACAGCCAGCCAGCCAGCCAGCCAGCCAGACAGACAGACAGACAGACAGACAGACAGACTGACAGACAGACTAGACAGAGACCCAGACAGAGACCCAGACAGGCGAGGCAGAGAGCCAGACAGAGAGCCAGACAGGCCAGACAGACAGACAGGCGAGGTAGAGAGCCAGACAGGCTAGAGAGAGAGCCAGACAGAGAGCCAGACAGGCCAGACAGACAGATAGGCGAGACAGACAGACAGACAGACAGACAGACAGTCGAGGCAGTGAACCAGACAGGCTAGAAAGAGAGCCAGACAGAGAGCCAGACAGGCCAGACAAACAGAGAGCCAGACATGCAAGACAGACAGACAGACAGACAGACAGAGACCCAGACAGAGACCCAGACAGGCGAGGCAGAGAGCCAGACAGAGAGCCAGACAGGCCAGACAGACAGACAGACAGGCGAGGTAGAGAGCCAGACAGGCTAGACAGAGAGCCAGACAGAGAGCCAGACAGGCCAGACAGACAGACATACAGACAGGCGAGGCAGTGAACCAGACAGGCTAGACTGAGAGCCATACAGAGAGCCAGACAGGACAGACAGACAGACAGGCGGACAGACAGACAGACAGACAGACAGACAGACATACAGACAGACAGACAGACAGACAGGTAGAGAGCCAGACAGGCTAGACAGAGAGCCAGACAGAGAGCCATACAGGCCAGACAGACAGACAGGCGGACAGACAGACAGACAGACAGACAGGCTAGACAGAGACCCAGACAGAGACCCAGACAGGCTAGACAGAGAGTCAGACAGGCTAGACAGAGAGCCAGACAGAGAGCCAGACAGTCCAGACAGACAGAGAGACAGACAGACAGACAGACAGGCTAGACAGAGACCCAGACAGAGACCCAGACAGAGACCCAGACAGGCCAGCCAGACAGTCAGCCAGACAGCCAGCCAGCCAGCCAGCCAGACAGACAGACAGACAGACAGACAGACAGACAGACAGACAGACAGATAGACAGACAGACAGACAGACAGACAGACAGACTAGACAGAGACATAGACAGAGACCCAGACAGGCGAGGCAGAGAGCCAGACTGGCTAGACAGGGAGCCAGACAGAGAGCCAGACAGACAGACAGACTAGACAGACAGAGAGCCAGACATGCCAGACAGACAGACAGACTGACAGACAGACAGACAGACAGACAGGCAGGCTAGACAGAGAGGCAGACAGAGACCCAGACAGGCGAGGCAGAGAGCCAGACAGGCTAGACAGAGAGCCAGACAGAGAGCCAGACAGGCCAGACAGACAGACAGGCGAGGCAGAGAGTTAGACAGGCTAGACAGAGAGCCAGACAGAGAGCCAGACAGGCCAGACAGACAGACAGACAGACAGACAGACAGACAGACAGACAGACAGACAGACAGACAGACAGACAGTCAGACAGACAGACAGACAGACAGACAGACAGGCTAGACAGAGACCCAGACAGAGACCCAGACAGGCGAGGCAGAGAGCCAGACTGGCTAGACAGGGAGCCAGACAGAGAGCCAGACAGACAGACAGACTAGACAGACAGAGAGCCAGACATGCCAGACAGACAGACAGACAGACAGACAGACAGACAGACAGACAGACAGACAGACAGACAGACAGACAGACAGACAGACAGACAGACAGACAGATAGAGAGCCAGACAGGCTAGACAGAGAGACAGACAGAGAGCAAGACAGGCCAGACAGACAGACAGACTGACAGGCGAGACAGACAGACAGACAGACAGACAGACAGACAGACAGACAGACAGACAGACAGACAGGCGAGGCAGTGAACCAGACAGGCTAGACAGAGAGCCAGACAGAGAGCCAGACAGGCCAGACATGCCAGACAGACAGAGAGCCAGACATGCCAGACAGACAGACAGACAGACAGACAGAGAGCCAGACAGAGACCCAGACAGGCAAGGCAGAGAGCCAGACAGAGAGCCAGAGAGCCAGACAGGCCAGACAGACAGACAGACAGACAGGTAGAGAGCCAGACAGGCTAGACAGAGAGCCAGACAGAGATCAAATCATGTTCAGTACAATCAATAAATTCTTTACAATTATTTTCACATGATGCATCACTTAGTATAATTGATAGGATAATTGATGTGTCTCCGCGCTATAAACAGGACTCCATTAGCGGATGTAGTCGGAATTAACCGATTAAGTGTGAAATACATGTATCAGGAAAAAACTAATGAAATAAACAAAACTCGACAATAAACACCGAAGAAATATGTTATTTATAAGAAAATATGATTTCCCCTGATACTGTCGTATATTTATATGAGGATGTCGTATGTTGACTAGGTCTTCTCCATACGATTCCGAACAATTATGTAATCTTTTTACATAAAAGATGTTACTCCAGTGCTCTTATTTAGGGAAATACGGTATCTGGATGATTATTCCATGTCTCTGTAACCAAAAGATTTTCAATCTACCCATTTTTTAAACAGCCTGAGTCTACTGTCCCCTGTTCTAGCATAGATTGCCACTGAGTACTTGTACTATTGCTGAGTCTACTCCAGCGGGATTGAAACCCACAACACATTTGAAGCAATTTGTGAGTCTATTTTGTTGTGGTGGAGGCAGACCACTCACTTATTCCTGGGTAAAACCAGTACTGTACACCTCCCGCCATCTTTAAGAATCGACACATTCTCACTTACAAGTTGAGCTCCCAGCAGGATTCAATCCCACAGCAGTGAGCTCTGTTAAATTAGTATAATTGATAGGATAATTGATGTGTCTCCGGGCTATAAACAGGACTCCGATAGCGGATGTAGTCGGAATTAACAGATTAAGTGTGAAATACATGTATCAGGAAAAACAGGTTAGTTTCATTAACAGTTTATGAAATTTGTCACTTTGTTTTCAGTGATACCAACAAGGAACAGTGCATATTTGAGTTTAATTGGAAAACGAAGTTAGCCTGCGCTGTTGAAAGGTAAACATGTTTTATTAAGAATTAAAATGTTGTTAATTACTAGTTCTCGGATTTTAAAGCTCTTATTATTTCATAAACATTAAAATATCTGTGTTTGCTATAAATGCTGTTATCAACATATACTATAGGTCTTACTCGTTATTTAGGTTTGTGTAGAATACTTCTTCACCACTGCTGAAGATATCTTCATAAAACTTCACAGTACCATAACCTATTGTGAACTATAGTTTTGTAGATTGTTACACAACATCCAATATGGCCACTGTAGGTCACATGGTTTAACATATAGTTATAAATACATGCTCTACTTAACAGATTTACATGAACCTTGGCACGGCATTTATCATCATGTCTATGTACATTTTACAATAATTTGATTTCTACTCAAAAGAGTTCCCTCGCCCTCATGGGTCTCTTGTGTTAGAACAGCTTATTGATTAGAGCCTCACACACGTATGGGCTTCTTATTTTAAGTTTGATCATGTATTATTATCGCTTTGTTGTAAAGATTCTCTTTCAAAAACAAAATAATATAGAGGATCTTACATGAGTACTCATTAATTATTGAATTTATTAAACGAGTTGGCAAAATGATATAAAGCGAGGCTCTTACCGAGCATTATTACATTTTTGCTAACGAGTTTAATAAATTCAATAATGAATGAGAACGAATGTTAGATTCTATTTATCACATAACTCACATATCGACTTTTATTGCATTTTACCTGTCGCTTTAACACGCGAAACCGACATAAACCGTGGGAATTGGATCATAGTCATTATAGATTTTTTTGTTGACAGTGCATACTAGGCTTATTTGCGTAGTTATATAACTAGTTTATATTGAACATATAGAATGGTGTTATTCCACTCCCACGTCATAAGTTATGTGATAAAGTTGAATAATATAAGTGAATTTAAATTTATTGTATTTTTTTTTACAGAAAACAAGTACAAGCTAAAAATGGTACAGTTGTTGACCCAAGATCTGGCGGAACTTTCAACCTTTTCCCAATAATATCAAAAAGGTAAGAAAACGTATATTCATAACAGTTACTACTCATCTTTCTCAAATCTTTTTTAAAGAAACAGAGCGATGGTCATAGAGATGATTTTATATATTAAGATCAAAGGTCAATTGGAACTGTTGTGTAAGGCCACAAAAAATTAATTACCTGGTTCTCAGGCCACTTTTTCTGAGAAGAGACGCGGGCGGGCGCATTTTTTTTTACAATTTTACAGTGGTCAACAGACACGCGGGCGGTTTTTTTTTTATCCGAACTTTTAATTCCAATACATGTATTGATGCAAAATATCTCGAAATTCATGTGCAATAACCAGTTGGATCAGCTCATCTCTATTGTCGATCATTACCTTATCATTTCTTCACGACTTATGCTTCTTTCAATCACAATAACAGAATAAGTTCGTATATTTGTATTTATTGCATGTTGTTGTGAGACTATGTCGATTAGACGCTTGAATAAATCGCCTGTTCTGTAGTAGTCTCGGCCAGCTAGACCGTATCATGCATATGTCTTACTTGCAAATATCGGTCTGGGCAGATGAGGCCAATTAAAGCGCCCACTAGCGATTAGCACAATTTAATTGCGTGTTTTTTTCACGCGCATAAATCGACGTTTACATGACGTCATGTTGTAAATCAACGTACAACGTCAATTGTTGATGCACCTGTTACCATTTTTGAGGTCATATTCTTCTTCTCAAAAGTTTTAAGTAAGAAATTATTATGAAATTAATTTAGAAATAAGTGTTTTTGAAAGTCTCGTTGAATCTCTCAAAATCTCACCAAAATCGCCCAAAACGAGAGGGCGATTTTAAACGTCGTAGTTTCCCCAGGCCCTGGTTCTGGATCCGTGTAGCATAGCGTAACGAAGAAATAAGAAGCGGGCCGGGTGACCGAGGCTAGTTCTGTAGCACCTACTAGTTCCAAGCGTCTCAAGCGTCTGACTCTCCTAGATTGGTACCCGTACGACTGCAACACTCACAAGCTAGCGAGCAGAGCGGCAGATAGCCTGGTTCCCTGGCCCACAATGCTTTGCACAGTAGGCCAGGTATTCACTGTAGAATGGCGATTTCTACACATAAATCCAAGATGGCTGCCCATCCAGAAAAATGCTATTGAAAATGTAAACATTGACCGATTGAGAGTTATTCTACTGTTTCATTTCTGTTATTTCGATCGATTTCATTACGAAAACATATTTGTAAATGGGCCGTGAGCTCATTTTGTTGTGATATAGCGTTAATGTTGTCAAATCAACTTCGACTCTGTGTGTGTTGCGTAAAAGGTGGGTGGGGTATCATTGGTAAACATAGACCGACTGGGAATTATTCTACTGTGTCATGGCGAATATTGTATGGCTTTCATAACGAAAACATATTTCCAAATGAACCATGAGCTCGTTTTATTGTGATACAGCATTAATGTTGTCAAATAATCTATGACAATTTGTGTGTTGTGTAAAAGATGGGTGGGGTGTCTATTGTAAACACAGACCTGTCGGGAATTATTCTAATGTGTCAGTGCTCACGGAATATATTTTTACAGACAGGCCCTGAATTAATATTGACAGATTCTGAATTAATTATATAGTAGAATATGGCAAAAAGGAACACGCCACAACTACACTTTGACAGGCCGGGCTTAGGGCTATCCTATTTGGTGGGCAGTGAGCACTGTGTGTCATGGCGAATATTTTAACAGAAACATATTTTTAAATGGACCCTCAGCTCGTTATTTTGTGATTCAGTGATTCAAGAATGACTGTGTGTACATAGAGTAAAGTAAAAGAAGTGGGGGCAGTACATAAAATACAGGTTACCATTATATTACAGTTCATAAAGGGACAAACAAAACAAACAAACAAACAACAACGTCAGATAAATCAGACTAGGGGGAAAAGGTGGTGAGGGGTCGGCCCATATGTAAACAACGCCAAAACATGCTGCTGAACAAATGATATCTTTAAAGGGATGCAATCTTGAAGTCTTTATCAATTCACGCATTGAAATCAGCCGCCCAAAATTACTTTTGTAACCAATGTAACCAGGTAACAAATAACATACCCTATGGAAAACATTTGTGTTTTTAGGACATATCATATATGGCCCAAAACTACAAACTTTTTCACACTGTCCATTTTTTGTACCCAAGCACAACTGGTTACATTGGATACCAAAAAAATACAATAAAAATAGCCCAACAATTTTTCATGAGTTCATTTCTTGTACCCAAACTAAGGTATGTCCTAAAACAATATTAATTATTAATGCAAGCATGTCCAATACTTTTGTATCCAATTTAACCAGGTAACAAATAACATACCCTATGGAAAACATTTGTGTTTTTAGGACATATCTACAAAATTAGCCTTTCGATTTACTAATGATCCAGTATCAGTTGAACGTTAAATCTGCTTGCATATTTTTTAAATACAATTGTGAGTTTTTACTTTTCCTCGTTATTCTACCATAGGTTTAAATATATCATTGGTGAAATGTAATCGACAGTTTATAGTTAAATATGCAAAAATAATTTGCTTCATACTGTTCTTATAATTAAATAAATTATTATATTAATGATTTAACAAATGCAAGTTATGTAGAAAAACTAAGAGGCTTCATACTGTTCTTACAATTAATATTAATGATTGAACAAATGCAAAATATGCAGAAAAACTAATGGGACGCCGCTAGTTTTTTAAAAAAAGAAATTGCTGTGTGTCCCTTTAATGGTAAGTCTCAATCACAAGCTAACATTTGAAATTAAAATGGATTTTCTTATTAACCCATTTGTACTTCAAAATGATGTCTAGTGCTAATTTCAAACACTGTAAGCCCTGACTTTCTGTGTAAACTATGATGATCTGGTTTAATCATTGAAGTTTGTTTCAAGGACAACTGACAAACATTTTTTTATTTTAATATGTTTAGGTTTCTGGGTTTACAAAATTTACCGACAAAAAAAAGGAATGTTTGCAGACATTTGTATTGATTTAATTACTGATAAAAATAATCTTTGTTCTTTTTACAAGAAATTATATAAATGCATGACATATAACTATATATTATATACTTTCCAGTGAAACAGTGGATGTTATGATTAAATATATTATATTTTCATTGTTTATATTTTCACTCAAAATGACGTCATGCAACTGTTGACATTGTTGACGTCATTGAGGTCATTGTTTTGGTGCATTATATTATTTTGCTTAAATTTACAGGTTGTGAGTATATAATAAATTGAATATTAAAGTTGGTTTGTTGTGAATATAGGATTCATCTTGAAGTGAGAATATTGAAATATTTTAACTCGTGCTAAAGCACTCGTGAAAATATATATTTTTTTATTTCTCGGTGAAAATATAGTTTTTTTCACTTCTCGGTGAAAATAAATCCTATATTCACTCAAAACAAACAAATACCCTCTATATGTTGCTAATGTCAGGTGCATGTGTACCCTAATATCAGTTGATGAATTGAATGTTGTTTAATGTCTCATCAACACCAATGTTATGAAGTGCTGCCCCAGAGAGACAGGAAGGATACGTTGGAATCTGGGAACCTGCCTACAAATCTATTTGGTTTAAACAATATGTATTGAAGAAATATGATGAACAATATGTCAAATATACATGTGCAGGGTTTGAAAACAAGCTTTCGATGAAAAATTATGTACATTCATGTCCTGTAAATTGATATCCTCAACTCTATTTGATTCATACATGCTTAAAGCTACATGACAGCAACATGTTTGTATTAAAAGTTTATTTGGTGTTTAACATACTTTTTCAGCACACTTTAAGCTATAAATGACATTCAGTTTTTAGTGGTTGAGGCTACCACCCAGGGCTTTTTTCCTGAAATTGTGAAGACTCCCTAGCCTGGCTATTTTATGGGGAAAAAATATATTTAAGGGTAGAACCAGTGTTGTATATATGGTACCTCTGTAAGAATTGACAGTTCTTTACTTACAAGTCAAACTCCCATTAAGATTCTAATCCACAGCGGTGAGATCAAACTCGGCATCTTTAGTATTCTTTATCTTCCCGACTACGGAAGAACTCAGCAAAAGAAAATCTGACATCTAGAATGACCCAGACCTACTTAAACACTTTTTTTATGTGGTTGGCAGATATTTACTCGTTATCTCCCTCCACATCTACCGGAAGACCAAAGAAACTACATTTTAAAAATTCTTCTATTGAACAAATTTGTAGACAACACCGTCATATATTTGCATTTTTGAGGGGAAAAAGTATTGATCAACAGAACTTAAACAAATTTGAGCCTAAATGTTAGAATTCGTCAGATTTTTTTATTGACTTTATTAATTGATTGGTATGGTTGGATACAATTATAACATATTCAGTCACCATGGCGAGCGGACGAGTGGAATTGTCCTGCCCTGGACCATTACAACTAGTAAAGCATGTTGGAACCTGCGTCTTAATCTAATGTACTGTATTTGGAATGGCAAAGATGAGATGACACTACAGAATAACAGTCTCCTCAAGAAGAGAAAGTGTCTTTATCCTATGTTTATATTTAAATGGTTGTCTATGACTGATATGTACAATATCCTGTCAGGCATTTACATCCAGCATTGGATAATTACACAAACATCATTTAACTACTAATATACCATCTGGACTGCTGTGAAAATGGATTTAGATAAAGAGCAAAGATGAAGTGACCATGTCAGCTATAAAAGAGCTGTATCGCAGTGATGTCTCCCTGAAAAAAGAAAGGTGTATCCTTTGCATATTTAAACAATTGTTTCTGAGCATTAGTATTCTGTCTACAATCAGCTTTGGATTGCAGTTCAAGTCTGTAAGCAGTAGAGTCGTTTCGTTGTAAATTTAAAGGGACATATGGCAATTTTGATGTTTTTATATAAACTCCTGGCATCTCATGTTTGTTTAGTCATTTTATCAATTACAAGAATAGTATAAATCAAATATTTTTTGTATATTTCTAACTACTGTTTATATTGCACCAATATTATATTTAAACCTATGGTCGAATAACACTTACAGGAACTTAAAACTCAAAATTTGATATATAAATTGAGATGCTAATTTCAAAATTTGATAAACACTTCAAGACTGTTGTGTGTCCCTTTAAGACAATGACACTGAAGTGTATGCCAGAATGAAACTTGTTATATTGTGTTTATTTAGATGATTCTAATTCAAGGTAAGAATGGGTCACTTGGGGTGAAATTCAAAAAGGCATATGTTATCATTATTTATGGTGTATAAATTCAATATTCCACTAAATCTTTTAGAAAAATAGAAATCAGACATAGATACATTGTTGAATAAATGTTGGTGTCAATCTTTGTGATTTAAATTAGTTAGATAAAGTTGCAGCATGTAAAATCAGAATCCCTCTGTAGAGTATTAGAATCAGTTCTTGTTTAAGCTAAGTGCAATTAAAAGTATTTAACTTGATCTTAGAAGGCTCAAACATAATGTGTTTACAAGTAGGTTAAATTTTAATTGCTAGTAATTACTTACAATTGTCAAAAAAGTCTATTCTGTCTTCAACTGGTA
>JAWPHD010015597.1:0-54391 GCA_037043455.1 Cyrtodaria siliqua | reverse complement strand
CTTTAATTTGATAATTAGAGATAATTGATTGAGTCATACATCAATCAACCAAATAAAAAACTCATTATCAAATAAATATTTACATTTTCTGTTGATGTTCTTAAATGTTATAGCACATAATATATTTTCATATAAAAACATCATGTAATAATTAGCACATTTGATCTAATATAATCATTTTCATTTATAATACAAAGTTGATTTTCACTGCGATACTGTCATACTAGCACACTTGAACAGTTTTAGTTGAGTCTGATACACTGTCCCATGGTGTACAGGAAATCTGCGAGTGACTTCTGTTCACTGACAAACTGCTGGCACAGGGTCTTCAGGCGTTTCTGATGAACCACGGTGTTCTTCCTCCTCTGCTTTGGTGCTGGTTGTCCCTGCTGATTGTTGTAGACCTCTGTCTCTACGAGCGCGGCGTCCTTCTTCAAACACTCTATCACAGTCCACAGTGACGGGTTGTTATGTCCAACTAGATGTTTGAACCCGTTGTTCCACGACTCACAAATGTTGTTGGTGCGGTGCTGGTCTGTCATCGTCGCTTCGTGGACATTCCATGTTTGAGGTGCAAATCTTGGAGCCGTTCGTCGGAATCGCATGGTGCCTTCTTCACTCATCACTGCACGATACTGTCCAGACACATAGGTACCGTCGAAGTACTCGATTAAAACAACAAATGTGTAAAAACAACAAATTAATTGACAATTAACAGTCAGTATAATTGACAATTAACAGTTTAGACAATTAACAGCTAATTAAAGAATTCCAATAAGACAACATCATGCTCAATTGGTCAATTAACAGTCAGTATAATAACTGTTTACATTTAGACAATTAACAGCTACTTAAAGAATTCCAATAAGACAACATCATGCTCAATTGGTTATTAAAATTCCTCTTAAATTTACTTAAAGAATTATGAAAATAACATTTTGCAAAAGACAGAGCTTGTTTTATTAAGAGTTGTCCCTATACAAAAATGAGTAGGGGGGGGCATTTGTCCGGTGGGGGGGGGGGGGGGGGGGGGGCATTTGTCCACCCTTGCAAAAATATCAGGGGGGCTAATGTCCACCTTGTAAAAAGTTCAGGGGGGCATTTGTCCACCCTTGCAAAAACGTGAGGGGGCATTCGTCCACCTATACAAAAATGAGCAGGGGGGCAGATGTCCGGGGGGGGGGGGGGGGCATTTGTCCGTATACCCAAAGCAGGGTATACATTCTGGTAATTGCCCAGCTTGTAATAAATATGAATGAGTATAACGTGTATGCCCTATCCTGCACCGGGCTAGGACAACTTCTCGACGAATGGGTCTACTAGTAAAACGCCATTCTCCAAGTAACGGTTTAATTGAATGGAGTTTATTGTTAACTGACAAATCCCAAGCGGCTTGCCAAGAGTTACGAATAAATGTGTCAATACAACTTTTAAAATCAGTATAAGGTAATTTGGCATTATATATATGTAAACTTAATGCTGCTTTAGCAGCACTATCAGCTCTATCATTACCACGTATGGCTTGGAAGCCAGCAGAAAAGAATAACATTATCAACTATAAGAGTAATGAATGAATGAATGGTGTTTTACGGCACGTCGACACATAAATAGGTCACATTGTGCGCAAAAATTGATGAAAAATGAAGAAATGAAGTATTAATTAAAAATTAAGGTAAATATATAAAGATAAAACTATTAAAAAATAAGGGGTGATAAGATGTAATATAAACTATGTTTACTGAACCAAATTACTAAGTATCAATCTAAGAATATGTCAATAATATTCTCATTGTTTTGTGTATTTGAGCTTGATTAGAGATACAGTTAAACTGCAAAATAACGACTGTAAATCGTCTGCTCTGATTGCATGAACATATTTTAAAACTTTTAAGTCAATGTGTTTTCTTAGAAATAAGTTATAACTCTTATACAAATGGGTATTTAGGATTTTATTAAGTACTTCGAATTAGTGAAGCTTTCGATGTTCCTAATTCTAAAATATGCCAGTTAAAATTATTTTGACATCATGTTTTACTAGCATTACCACTACAAATGCGTTTGCAAAATAAATTTTCGAAATATATAATGTTAACGCTGTATTACAGTTACTTGAATTTCAAACAATATTCAATGTAAAGGGAGATAATTTAAGATAATCCATATTTCATTTTTTTATAGACGGAAACTCTGCGATAAATGGGTCAATTATTTATGTTTTTTTCTATTATTTCATACCAATTTTCAGAATTTTATATCTTTAAGCGATCTTTGACTCATGTTATACGTTTTATCAGTAAAGTTCATGTTTTCATATACAGGCAGGGTAACTCTCAAAAGATGTAACAATTTAAACAAAAAATAATTGTTTTACAAACTACGGGTCAAAACAAAATACTTATTATATATCTATTCTAAAATATATTTAAAATAAGAAAACTAGTTAAGATAAAAGTTGATACTTAGCAATTTTGTTCAGTGTATGTAAATCAACAAATGCCCTTCAACGGGTATATAAACAAGTAAATATATATAAGAACACATTATAATGATTTATATAGTCTGATCTCTTTTAGGCCTTTGACGCATAGGATCAAAGTATACACATTCCAATAAGATGTGTTTGACTGTTAACGGTGCAAAGCAGGGTATACATTCTTGTAATTCCTCAGCTTGTAATAAATATGAATGACTATAACGTCTATGCCCTATCCTGCACCGGGCTAGGACAACTTCCTCTCAACGAATGGGTCTTGTATGCTGCAAATATTTATAACAATTTGTAGTATAATATCTTTGTTACTTTCATTTTATTTTTATTTTCAAACTTGGTAAATAATCTAACAATTTTTAAGTGCAATATCTTTTTGGTAACATATGCTGTCATAAATGTCAACTGTTTCTCAAATTGTAAAAACACCATTGTTAAAACCCCATGTAAAATTAACCTTTTGAATATCAATCAAGTTAGTTTGTAATCTTAATACAAACATATTGAGAATTCACTTTCAAGTAGGAAATGCCAAGCCAACTTAATTGTTTGTTCCTGAATGTGTGAAAGTTACTTTCTATAACATGTGCTATGTTTGTCACCTAACTACTCTCAATTGTAACATGTAATCACATTGTTTATTGTTTGTACATTCATAATTATCAGTCTGTTGTTATAATAATAACTTAAACACCAAGCCAATGGTGTCAAGCTTTTAACGTTAGTATATAAGATGTAAAATTTAATGTTCAAATATATAATATAAGGAATAAGGAAGGAGTTAATAATAGTTAGTAAGGAGTGCATAGTCAATGTTTGGATCTACCGAGCAGATTGGAATTATCCGTCAAGATTATTGTAACTCGTTTAAATATATGTTTGGGACAACTTTACCATCAACTTGTGTAACAGTGTATACATTTTAGACTTCTTAATTAAGTGGACATTACCGCTGTTCATAGTGACTATTGATAGGATTGGTTCAGCTTGTGTGTTCTTGTTCGAACTGTGTTCCCAGTAAGGTAGTCTTGTAATTCAATGCATTAACATCTTTCTGTTAATATCGGCAGATTAGTTTGAATAGTGTTATTGTGACATCACTACTTTTACATTGGTTATCAATATATATTTACATATTGATATGTGTGTCACCTTTAGTGTACATTCGAACTGGTTTCCCGTAATGTAGTTTAACTACCATTACATAGGCTATCAATATAAACTTGTGTTTTAAGTATTCATCTGTGTGCTATTTTAACATTAATAAATATAAATTATAAACTTTCTACGAGACTTCTGTGTGAACAAATTTACAATTCCTCTACAACGCCAAGCATATGCATAACTGAGCTTCAATTCCCCAACACAACAACGACTCGTCACACGGCCCACATCGACGGCATAATTGGTCTACTAGAAGAACGCCATTCTCCAAGTAACGGTTTAATTGAATGGAGTTTATTGTTAACTGACAAATCCCAAGCGGCTTTCCAAGAGTTACGAATAAATGTGTTAATACAACTTTTAAAATCAGTATAATGTAATTTGGCATTATATATATGTAAACTTAATGCTGCTTTAGCAGCACTATCAGCTCTATCATTACCACGTATTCCTACATGGTTTGGAAGCCAGCAGAAAATAATAACATTATCAACTATAAGAGAATTGTTGTACTTTTCTAAAAGTTGAAGCATAACTGGGTTATCATGTTTCATATTACCCAGTGCTTGAAGAGATGAAAGGGAATCAGAAAAGATTACAAAATGGTCATCATCAGATTCATGAATATAATTTAAGGCAAGTTCAATTGCCTTAAGTTCAGCTGAAAAGATAGAGGCCTTCTCAGGCAGGCGGCTCTTTATGCTGTGTTTTTGAACAACAGCTGCTGCAGCTACTTTCTCTCCAGCTTTAGAACCATCTGTGTATACATGTTGAAAGTTACTGTATTTCGATTTAATTTTATTAAATTTGCTTTGAAAGACAGTAGGGTCTGTTCTGGATTTGTTACTATTACAAAGATCGAAAATAATTGTTGGTGTCTCCAAAGTCCACGGTGGAATTTGTGGTACTTTGTACTTGGTAATCAAATTGTGGTCGATTTCAGTGTCTCTTAATTTTGGTTTAATACGAACACCAAATGGTCGAATGGCCTTCGGTTTTCGATCAAAAAGAGGTTCATAACTAGGATTAAAAACATTATCGAAAGTTGGGTTTGAAGGGTTAGATTTTAATTTAATGGCATATTGAAACTATAAGAGAATTGTACTTTTCTAAAAGTTGAAGCACAACTGGATTAGCATGTTTCATATTACCCAGTGCTTGAAGAGATGAAAGGGAAACAGAAAAGATTCCTGAATAAAATGTCAATTGCCTTAAGTTCAGCTGAGAAGATAGAGGCCCTGTCAGGCAGGCGGCTCTTTATGCTATGTTTGTGAACAACAGCTACTGCAGCTACCTTGTCTCCATCTTTAGAACCATCTGTGTATATAGTTTGAAAGTTACTGTATTTCGATTTAATTTCATTAAATTTGCTTTGAAAGATAGTAGGATCTGTAATGGATTTGTTATTATTACAAAGATCAAAAATAATTGTTTGTGTTTCCAAAGTCCACGATGGAATTTGTGGTACTTTGTACTTGGCAATCAAATTTAGATGTATTTCAGTGACTCTTAATTTTGGTTTAATACGAAGACCAAATGGTCGAATGGCCTTCGGTTTTCGATCAAAAAGAGGTTCATAATTAGGATTAAAACAGTATCGAAAGTTGGATTTGAAGGGTTAGATGTTAATTTAATGGTATACTGAAGGGCTAATTTGTCCCGTCTATGAGACAGTGATGGTTCATTAGCTTCAACATATAGACTTTCGGCTGGTGTTGTACGAAAGGCTCCTAAGGCGAGTCGTAATCCTTGATTATGTATAGGATCGAGCATCTGCAAGTATGACTTAGTCAAGTACAACGGATATAAAACTAATCCTTAATGTTGACATACTATCTCTCACCTACAAGTCTGATACCCTTCTTTTATTTGTAAAATGAATGTTTTAACGACTTAAACAAATTTTGATTTGTACACCACCAACTACTGAAAAATAATATATCAACGACACAGTTAGTGATACTTCAATGTCCTGAATGTCAAGTGCCACTGGATCACTGGTGCCTCAAGAAAACAGTGCGTGTCAACTGAGACTCTGTATTTACCAGGAGATCACTCAGATGTCATTCTAAGCATTTCCTCCCGAAGTAAGATTTTTAACATCTTTATAGCAAGCATAAGAACATGAACCAATAGTGATATTTGGTTATAACACCAATAACAACTTTCGATGTGTCGATTTCATCATATCCATATATTTTATTCGGTATATGGAGTATAACAAAATAATATTTATCAATGAAAAGTTTATTGTTCACTGCTACATATACAACTTGGAACACATCGTGCAAAGGATTGTAGACTTCAACCTCTGGATAACCTGACACACTATAACAGCCTGTCATTAAATAATAACTTATTGTATTCACGTCCTCATCGTCAGAGTATGCTAAGATGGTCTCTCTGGTATACTTTACTTCTTTTTTTGTCTCTTGATCATCTATCAAAAGAACACACTGCTCACCTGCAACCGGTTTAAACTACTCTTTTGGAATATATTCCTCGGGCATTTGTTTCTTTGTTGTACTCTATAATCCTCTTGTTTTAAGGCAAATATCTGTGAGAAATAAATTCCATCAAAATCGTTTTCCCCCGAACAGAATTAAAGACGCTACAGTCTGGTATTATTCAATAGCATAGGGGACGATGCGAATGCCCCCGTCTCTACGCGATATAACTTGTCGGCAAGTACACCCAAAATGTCATCTGTAATCTGCATGTTTTCCATTTCTCACTTTTAGTAATCAGTAATGTTGAACAAAATATATTCATGAAACAAATTAACAAAAATAAAGTTTATGTTTAACACATTAGATGGGTCCCTAGAACCTAGTTTAAACCCCCAGCGGCCTTTTTTGCCACTGTCCGTTCCAAGGCGGTAGCCCTATTGTCAACCCTTTTAGGTTTGAGATGTCTTATTTGGCCTTTTATTCATCTTTAAAGTTGTTCTTTGTTTCTGTGTGTGTTTGTGGTTGACTGTCGTCCTTGAATACTACTTTTCCTGTTCGATTTTTATATCTATATTTGTAAGAACAACCTAGCAATATTCTTCAGAATTAACTGACTGTTTGCAACATTGTCACCTAAATATTTTTTTTTGCAATTCAAGTGGTTGTTGCAATATATGGCTAGGTCCTCGTCCTGGTGCCGAACAACGTGCATTCAATACTTACCCTAGTATCACATATATATAAGTAAATACTCACCTCTACCTTACTATATCGGCTTAATCTGCTGTGCATATATTCTTCTTTTTCTCACACAAAAAGTAGTCCATGTAGTCACCAATAGTGTTAATGTAACCACACATATAATAATGGTCTTGTCGTTGGTGGTTTTGCTTTGGTGTTGGTTTGCTTTTGAGTGTTGGTGTGTACATAATATACTGTTTGAAAGGCTTTTGTTGAGTGCACGTTGATAAAAGCCACTTAGTTAATGAAAGTATCTGTCTTTATTTTTTTGAAAACTTATTCAATTGTTTATGAAAGTGTGCATTTTCTATATCTTTTTTTATTCATTCACAGGTTTGATGGCAATCAAGCTGTTTGCTTAAAATATATTATCATTATTTTACGAACACAGGTTGGAATATTCAGTTCAGATGATATTGCGCTCAGCTGAGTGCAATTAATGTAATAATTATTTCCTGAACAGAGGTTGGACATAATATTGTGGACAACTGAGTGAAGCTTCATCTAATATAGGAAACTCCTTTGCATCTGCAAGTTATATATTTTTTAACTGCTTTCCATAAATAACCTTTAAACTAATATATTTTCAATTGCACAGTCGTGAATGTGCCATTACATTATCTAGAAACATTTAATCAACCAGACTAGTAGTACTTAACTGACAAAAGTTCTGTTAAAAACATCTGAAGTATGGAAGTTGACAATTTGCCTAAGAAAACACCTTAAAAGACATCTGTGGCACATCATCTTCAAAACTGTCCACTGTATCTCAACCTGGTGCAGAATCCAACATGAAAACTCCATCGAAGGAATCTAAGCCTCTTTATCAAAATCTACTCTTTACTCACCATACAAACTGGCTGTCCTAAGAGATACATCAAACCAGGCTTCTACCAGTACACTAGTTAAACACGATGATATGAAAACTCCATCGAAGGAATCAACTTCAAATAATTCAGCATCTTTATCAAAATATACTCAGTACTCACCATACAAACTGGCTGTCCTAAGAGATACATCAAACAGGCTTCTACCAGTACACTAGTTAAATGCGATGATAACCTCTCAGGTTCATCAACACCTAAAAGACGCAGAGTTGAGCAGATTGAAGAGACCCTTCAGAAAGAACAAACTGATATTGATTTGCACATAACGTCTGCACTGTACATAGAGAATATTATGTTAGTGCCTTTTAATATCAAGTTTATTAGGCGAGGCTTAGAAAACGAAGAATGGCGAGGCTGGCGAGGCTCTGCCGAGCCATTCTTCGTTTTCATGTAGATTATCCACATTTTCTGTATGAATTACTATGATATCATATTTCTCAGAATGTTACGCGTATCGAGGATGCCGCCATCTTGTTGTTTTTTGTTTTATGACGTCAGGCAACGTTACGTGCATGACGTTAGATAACGTTACGTACAATAAACGCCGAGGTATTCCGCATTGATTTGCTCTATTGGTCAGTGCCTAATAAAGCAAAATGTATTAGGTCACCCCTTTATTAGGCAGAAAAGTGCATATCTGCATGATAAAGTGTTTTAAACGGAGACTCCAGTATGGCAACTGCTGTTCTTGAGAAAGTACGAAGAAAGTTAAAAATTCAAAAATGCACATTACAAAGAACATCTGAAGAAGATGCATCTTGAGTTGTGTGCGACGACTCAACACGTCCACAGTCTCACACAAAGAGAGTTATTCCTTCACAGGAAAAACATGGAAAAAACATGGAACTACAAAGAAAACTGGAGGAGATGCAGGAGGAGAAGCAGTTTATGAATGAAGATGATGACGTCTTAGCTGCGTTTACAGATGACATGGATGCACCTAAGGAAAAAAAAAATTGAGACTTGACACCAAATTAGTCTTAGCTACAGTTAATTTCTTCAAGGAAGGATGTTTATGTTTTATTGTTGCCTTTAAAATTTGCTTGGAAAGAAACATGACCTCCGCTACCAAGAAATGTGCGTTAAGTCATTTGTGATCGATGTACATCCAGATAAGCCTGCGCGCAACTGCAAAGTCTGATCAGGGTTCACACTGTGCACTTAAGAATGCCACATATACTTAAGAATGCCACAGATCATTCTTACCAAATGGCAAACATTGTGGACCCTGATCAAAACTGCGCGGTCGCGAGTAGGCTGATCTAGTCCACATTGGTCACACATTACTTGAGACACATTTCCACGTAGCGTGGCTTTGCTTATTGATATAAACAGACCGATTTTCACATAAAATAATAAATATGACCCTTGAGTGTGAGGTATTGAAAGCTGAAGAATTGTGACCACTTTATGCGACTATATTTTTTGTCAGATTTTGCTCAAAGTTTTAATTAACAAAACAGGCATATATAAATGCAATCTTTTGTAAATATCACATCCTCTTGAGGGTGCAAGTGGATATTATCAACTTGAGAATTTCATGTCGACTGAGGCGATCGCCGAGGTCGACATTATCATTTCGAGGGTTGATAATATCCACTGGCATCCTCAAGAGGATGTGATATTTCTTTTATTATACCGAACACATACTCCTAATACAGTAATATACACGATAATGAAGAAACAAATGTATCTGTTGTTGTTGTTGAAAATATCTATTTTTAGAACTGAGCTTTTCAAAAATCTAACGGGCTGATATTTTGCGCTATCACCCGCTATGACGCGGTGAGGGTGATAGCGCGAAATATCAACCCGGCAGGGTATGGGGAATTTACATGGAGTATTTACAGTGAGGTATAATAATAAAAATAAAATGAATCTTTGCAAAAAAATACAATGGAGATAACTTTAACATTTACTTTGCCATATCTTGTCAGAGAACTAATAACATTAATAAAAATCATGCAAAATCTCAACTTTGAGCAAATACAGTTCAGGGGCCTGTTTTTGTAATTTGAAATAATAAAAACCAAAAAAATTATATTTCAGGTTGCTGCCAATAATCAACTGTGTATATGAGGGGACAGTGTTCAACAGTCAAACAAGGACTCCAATGTATTCTAATTTCGTCCATTATCATGGTAAATTATTAATCATATTTTTCTACACAAGTATATAAATAACAAGAAAAGATATAACACATGTTATACCATGGAAAGTACGGACTACATGTAGATGACGTGCAAGTAAGTAGCTGCAGGGAGGGCCTAATGGAATTCCTGTGAATAACATCAATGCTTGACAATTATGTAATATAATAATTGTATTTTGTCTGATTTAAAATATTATGGAAATATGTTTTTTGAACAAGTATAATTGTGTAATGGACAATTTTATCATGTATGTATTTTAAAGTTGTGGTTATCCCAGAACAAAGTTTGTACAGATCAGTAAGTGTGCCGGGATCCTCGCCAGGACTCGAACCTGGATCTCTTTTCTCGAAAGAAAAGCATGCTTCCTTACACTACAGAGATGTTCCCAACAGCACAGAGCGTACAAAAGAGTTAAATTTAGATTAAACATATTTTACTTCAAATAAACCACAACTGAAACTGCTAGACTCGCATTAACCATTCGCCAAATCGCCATAGGCGAAGAGTAACCCAAACTGGCGAATGGAAATCGTAAGAAATACATAGCAAATTCGCCAGACATTGGCGGTCAGGCGAATCCGAATTTCCGACCAACTTTGTCAAAAAAATCTCGGGAAATCCCAAATTCAAAAACACAAAGTCTTTAACTGTTTATAAGCCAATATCCCGCTGGGTGTTGTAAGGTAATTAGCGACAATCTATTTGGACCGATAACTAATAATCGCCGTGTTTATTAAAAACCGCTGCGAACTTGTTGTGTGTGCGATAGACGCCGCCCACTTTCCCGCCTCTCGATGTCATGCAACTAATTTGTGACACCGTGCTCAATATTATCCATATATTTAATTGCGTTATCGAGCCACGTAAAACAACAAATAACGTGGTGCCCTCTAGTGGCCAATATGGCTGATCAAAATAATTAATAAGCCAGAGATGCTCTCTTTAAAGGCCATCAGTGTTTTTGAACTTTACGATCAGTCCGAGATTCATTTATGTGAAGATTCCTTAAGGGAAGGTGAATTTATTCAGCAGAAACCAAATTTTTATTTGTGGTAACAGTGACCGTGACCTGAATAACAATCTCATGTTTAATTCCCTTGAGGTGAATTTTTTTGTTATTTAAAAATCCGTCAAGGGAAACTTAAGTTATTGAGTGGAAACCAATTACCAATAGCAGCAATGACCTTGACCGAATATCAAAATTAAGGGAAAGTAAATTTATTCAGCAACATGTCAATTACCTTAAAGCTCTTCTGATAGGTTTTGATAGCTAGATCAGCATTCCTGTAAAGTTTCATGAAAATCAGTCAAGTTGTTTCAGAGGAGTAGTTGCTGCAAAGTGTTTATTATATAACTCTATGTAAACAAAGATGGCCAATGGCAGCCATGTTTAATGTCGAATCAAAATAAGTTGCGACACGGATCAACATACTGTCATACTGATAATTTTAGAAACAAGAAATCCGCGGATTCACGTCTCGCCTAACAGGGGAAGGACTTAAAAATAAAAAAGGTCAATGATGCTAAAATGAAAGTTTGTTAACATTTAGTAACTAACAAGAGGTCAATGACCTTGAAGCTCTACTGATATGTTTTTGAAAGCTAGATCAATATTCCAGTGAGTTTCATGAACATCTGTTCAAGCAGTTTCAGAGGAGTAGTCGCTACAAGTTTGTACTATATAACTCTATGTAAACAAAGATGGCCGTTTCAAAATATATTTCAACAGGGACCAACACCATGTCATGCTGATCATTTTAGAGTCCCATATCAAATATCACTAATATTTTTCAAGAAGTAGTCGCTACACATGTTTTTTGAAAATCTATTTTTTTTGGTGGCCTTATTGAATTTCCAGCCGACCTGATTTTTTGCTAGGATCAACTATATATCAAGAGCAACATTCCTGTGCAGATTCATGAAAATCCGTGAAGTAGTTCAATAGGAATAGTGACTACAAGCGTTTACTATGTAACAATATGTAAACAACGATGGCCGCTGGCAGCCATGTTTAACATTGAATCAAAATGATTTTCGAAAATGACCAACCTCATGTCATGCTGATCGGTTTGGAGAGAGTCCTATATCAATATCACTTATAGTTTTCAAGAAGTAGTCTTGTTTTTTAAACATCTATTTTTAGCTGTGGTGGCCATCTTGAATGTCGGCAGACCTGAACTTTGGCTAGGATCAACTAGACATCAAGTGCAACTTTCCTGTCAATTTTCATGAAAATCCGTCCAGTAGTTTCAGACGAGTAGTCGCAACAAGTTTTTCCTATATAACTTTATGTAAACAAAGATGGCGGCTAACGGCCATGTTTGACATCCAATCAAAATGAATTTTGATTAGGACATACTACTCGTCGTGCCAGTCATTTTGGTAAACGTTCCTTTTGCTAGGATCAACTAGACATCAAGAGCAACCTTCCCGTAAAGTTTCATGAAAATCCGTCAAGAAGTTTCAGAGGAGTAGTCGCCAGAATTTTTTCCTATATAACTCTTTGTAAACAGAGATGGCCGCTGATGGCCATGTTTGACAATCAATCAAAATAAATGTTGGTTAGGACCAACTGCATGTCGTGCCAGTCTTTTTGGTAAAGGTTTCAAATCAATATCAGTTATGGTTTTTGAGATGTAGTCGACATAAAATCGCATTTTTAAAATCTATTTTCAGCCGTCCTGATTTTTTGCTAGAATCAACTAGACATCAAGAGCAACATTCCAGTCAAGTTTCATGAAATTCCATCAAGTAGTTTCAGAGGAGTAGTCGCCACAAGATTTTCTATATAACTATGTAAACACAGATGCCCGCTGGTGGCCATGTTTGACATCCAATCAAAGTGAACTTTGGTTAGGACCAACTACATGTCGTGCCAACTAGACATCTAGGATCAACTAGACATAAAGAGCAACAATCCTGTGAAGTTTAATGAAAATCCGTCAAGTAGTTTCAGTGGAGTAGTCGCCACAAGTTTTTCCTATATAACTGTATGTAAACAAAGATGGCCGCTTGTGGCCATGTTTGACATCCAATCGAACAACATTTAGGTTAGGACCAACTACATGTCGTGCCAGTCATTTCGGTGAAGGTTGCAAATCAATACCTTTTATGGTTTTTCAGAAGTAACCACAAAGTCGTAATTTTTAAAACAAGAGGCCCAAGAGGGCCTATGGATGCTCTACTGGCTAAAGATAAAGTTTATGTATAATATCATTCAACTGGAACATGGCGATGATATACGCAATTAGGCTTGGTACTGGTCGTTAAAATCCAGCCAGAGGTTCAGGAGAACTATTTTGTACAGAATCAGCGTATTAAAACCTTTAAGGGGTCATAACTCTGCCAAAATTCATTCAACCAGAACACGGCTAATATAGGTGCAACTAGTCTTGGTACTGATCATCCCCACCAAGATTCGTTGAAATCCTGAAAGGAGTTCAGAAGAGACTAATCTGGACAAAGTTTGTGTATTAAAACCTTTAAACGGCCATAACTCTGTCAAAAATCATTCAACTGGAATATGGTGAAGATATGCACAACTAGGCTTGATACTGATCATCCTTGTCAGGTTTCGCTGAAATCCAGCCAGGGTTTCAGGAGAACTAGCCCGGAAAATGCTTGTGTATCAAAATCTTTTAAAGGGCCATAACTCTGCCAAAAATATCGCGACGATGCTATGCACAACTAGGCTTCGTGCTGATCATCCCTGTAAAGTTTCGTTGAAATCTGACAAGGGGTTCACGAGAACTAGTCCAAACAAAGTTTGTGTATTAAAACCTTTAAAGGGCCATAACTCTGCCAAAAATCATTCAACCGGAACACGGCGAAGATTTTCACAACTAAACCTGGAACCCCTTTTGTCTTCATGAGGCCAAATTA
Organism: Cyrtodaria siliqua; assembly: GCA_037043455.1. Taxonomy (NCBI): domain Eukaryota; kingdom Metazoa; phylum Mollusca; class Bivalvia; order Adapedonta; family Hiatellidae; genus Cyrtodaria; species Cyrtodaria siliqua. Next base: position 40,626 of record JAWPHD010015597.1, on the reverse strand, counting down.
CAGCATATTTCAGAAAATCAAGGGCCATAACTCCGCTGTAAATGATCCAATCTGGCTGGTTTTCAAAACTGTCGGAGCTTTCATTGATATTAACAATCTGGTAAAGTTTGGTAAAGATCTGATGAAAAATGAAGGCCCTATTGTCTTAATTAGGCAAAAGATAGCATTTTTAACTAAACTAGTGCCACAACTCCATAATGTTACTGGTCCGATCTGGTTGGTTTACGAATTTGTCAGCTTTCATTGATAGTATTAATCTGGTAAAGTTTGGTAAAAGATCGGATGAAAATGAAGGCCCTATCGTCTTATCGTCTTAACGATGCAAAATATAGCATTTTTAAATAAATCAAGGGCCATAACTCCACTGTCACTGGCCTGATATGGCTGTGTTTCAAATTTGTCCGAGCTTATCTATTGAAATTAACAACCTGGTGAAGTTTGGTAAAGATCGGATGATTAATGAAGGCCCTATCATCTTTACACAAATGACGGATGACGGACGACAAACAAAACACCATCCCATAAGCTCTGCTGTAGAGTTAAAAATGGATTATTTTACGAGTTATATCTTTTGAATTTTTGGCGGGAAAATCATCATCATGCACCAACTGTAGATTCTCTTTGCACCATTTAATGATTAAAAGTGAGTGTTTTGTGATTATACTTAAATTACTTATTGTATCAAAACATCTTATACATTCAACAGTTGTATTTGAAAGCGTAATTTCTAAATGTAGTCAGTAGAAATTCACATGTTTTCACGGATTGATCTTGTTTTTTTGTTGTTGACAGAAAAGTGGTATTCAACAAGGCAAATATTATTTTATTTCAGTATCATATGCAACATTTTACCATGCAACATTTTACCAAGTATGACCACGCCTTCTAAGTGGTGTAGACTGAAGGTTCAGATTGAACTGTTATGTAGGTTAAATTAGTGAATTGTTTTTTCACTATTTATGAACTAAATTCAAGAATTATTTATGAACACCATGTTAAATGGCCACCTTTAAAATTGCATCAAGTTTTTGAACTCTTCTGGAACAGTTATGTTCATGGACAGTTCAAAAATGAAACTGGAATAAGTCATGAACAATTCACGGAAATGTCATTGAACAGGGTTTAACAATAATCAAGATTGGCAAGTGTCATTTTTAAATTTATGGTATCGATCTTACTGTCTTTAGTACAAATTGATGTCAATTAAGTCAGAATACAAATTGCTAACTGTCAGGTTTTTGTTCTCTCAAACTTGTATTCCATATCCTATTGAATCTGCATCTAGCATAGCTAACCATGGTTGCACATTTCCCAACCATCGTTAAAAAGCATGGTTGACCATGGTATACACAATAACTGAGGTAGACCATAGTCCAACCATGGTCATGTTTTATAGCAAGCATGGTAAGATGGTTGACCATGGTCTACCAACCAGGGTTGACCATGGTAAAGCTTGGTAGAACCATGATCAACCATGGTTTTGAAGGACTCCGTTCATAGGGGGATTGACTGTGTATTATTGCTTTTAATAAACAAGTTGGATAAAATGATAGGATACAATGCTCTGCCGAGTATCCTATTTTTTTATTCAACAAGTTTGTTAAGGTCAATAATACAGTCATGAATGTAAGATTCTGTATATCAGTCACATAACACATATACAACATGATCATTTCAAACTAATGTTGGAGAAATCATGATGTCGTTTTGTTGTTTTCTTATGTTTGCAGCTGTAATGCGTTCGCCCTACAAATAATACGACATTTTAAACCAAATTTAATGTTACTTAAACATGCTTTTTATAAAGTAAGATTTCAAATAATCATACATATTTAAGGTATCTGAATGTTTTGTATGATATACCATGAAAACAATTGGGATTAAATGTTTTACTGTATACAAACACAGTGATTTGGTCCTCATTTACATCTGTAATACACTACTGTAAAATAGTGTATTACGAGAAATAAGGCATGGCTTTATTACACTCCCAGAAGCCAATTGTTATGTGATAAAATTTAATTAATACAACTGATAAACTAATTTAACTGCACAATTCAGTAATAATATTAAATTATATTGAGAAATTAATTATCTTTCATGAGTGCTGTTTCACATAAGATTGCTGATTCAAAATATCACACTATTCCAATTCCAGTTTGCACAAAATGATTAATCTATTAATTATAATCCATCACATCTCATTCTGCATCAAGTAATACACCTAATGTGAATAAAATAAACATACAAGCGGCTGTATTGTTACTATTATGTAAGAATTCCTTCACTCTACTTGAAAGATTAAATTAAAATCAATTCAGTTATCATCAGAGAGCAAAATTCAATTTTGGTACATCATCTCACATTGATTTAATGTTATTTTGTAGTCGGAAACACTTTAAAATATTGCCAAGATGTCCACTGACATTGAATTGTTCATCTTTACAAGCCAGTGTTTTTTTTAAAGAATTAATTTGTTTTACCAATTTTTTTCTGAAAAAATGTAGGGTAGGGAAAAAAGAAAGAAATTATCTTCAGTTGCCAAAAAAAATTGTGCTATAATTATACAAGTAATCATACAAGTACTATACTGAAGGGATAAAGAAACGCAGGATAAACTTTGAAGATGATTCTAGGTAAGATGTTGAGTATAATGTTCAATATTTTTAAGTAAGAATGAAGATTAATGCATGCAGAACAAACTTCAAAAACAATGATTTGTGTCTGGTAAGTGATTTAGGAGTAATTGAAGGGAATTGAAGGGGACCCCCTGTAATCTGAAATCGAAATGGACTGATTGTGGGAACTGGCTCGTCAATACCGGGTATGTCCCCCGTTCGCTCTCTCCACAACCCTGATTTTCCTAGGCATGGAGTTCATGAGTGAGTTTATCCTCCTCATTGGGATGTTGGCCCACTCTTCCAAGGGGGCTGCTCTCAGTTGGGCCAGAGTAGCAGTAGAGGACCATAATCTGATGCTACATGTAATACATGAGAGCTCTTTGCCTTGTGGTTTCAAACTTGATAGTATAGGCGTTGGCGATTATTTTAAAAGAAAAACTGTTGAAATCTGTCCAGCGGTTATGGAGAAGAAGATTTTTTAAGGTTTTGACCATATATGGCAATGGCCGCCATCTTGGATGTAGCGCTGACCTAATTTTAACAAATCTAAAAAGCATTCATCTAAGGATCATCCATGTAAAGTTTGGTCAAAATAAGCCAAGCGGTTTCTGAGGAGAAGTCGTTTGAAGAAAAGTTAACAGACGACAGACGACGGACGACGGACGACAGACAACACACCATCCCATAAGCTCTTCTGGCCCTTGGCCAGTAGAGCTAAACATCTATATTTAGCCGTGGCGGCCATCTTGAATGTCCGGCCGACCAGATATTTTGCTAGGATCAACTAGACATCAAGAGCAATATTCCTGTGAAGTTTAATGAAATTCCTTTAAGTAGTTTCAGAGGAGTAATCGCCACACGTTTTTCCTATATAACTCTATGTAGACAAAGATGGCCGCTGGTGGCCATGTTTGACATCCAATCGAAATGAATTTTGGTTAGGACCAACTACATGTCGTGCCAGTCATTTTGGTAAATCAATATCTCTTATAGTTTTGCAGAAGTAGTCGCCAAAAAATCGCATTTTTAACAGTAGTTGCAGAGGAGTAGTCGCTACAAGTCTTTACTATATAACTCTATGTAAACAATGATGGTCACTAGCAATGTTTAACATCAAATCAAAACGATTTTGTACAAGAACCATGTCATGCTGAGCATTTTACAAAAAGTCATATTTCAATATCACTTATAGTTTTCAAAAAGTAGTCGCTACAAACTTATTTTTTAATAATCTATTTTTAGCTTTGGCAGCCATGTTGGATTTCAACGTGAATTTTTGCTAGGATCAACTTGACATCATGGGCAACATTCCTGCAAAATTTCATGAAAATCCACCCTGTAGTGTCAGAGGAGTAGTGGAGATAACAATTTGTATTTTTAGTAATAGTGTCCTTGACCTTTGGATAACCTAAGTAACAATCCCATGCCAATTCCGATGAGGTGAAGTTATTGGTAAAAATCCATAAAGGGGAAATGGCAATAAAAATCCTATTTAAAGTAACAGTGACCTTAATCTTTTACCGAATGGCAAGAACAACAAACCTGAAATTCCTTTCCAAGAGACCTATTTTGAACATTAATTAAGAGCATTTTTACATTCAACCGACGATCGATTATAGACGCATCAGTAACAATCGATTAATTGGTACATCACTAACTAAAGGCTGAACAATTTTGACAAGCCACAAAGAGCAACTGTTATTCCGATTTAACATTATGATCTTAAATTTGTGAAAAATGAATGGCATACTTAAGCAGTGTTCAATCTAGGCTGCGCCATTCTCATAAGGAATGGGCCCGCCGGACGCACTCGATCAGCGATGGTCATTTCGTTAATTTCGGTCATTTTCTCCCATTCTGCTATTTAGGGACACTGCGCGCACCTGCTGATCGCAATAAACTAAACTGTACAGTATTTTTACATAGTAAATACAGTGTAATCCGTCTGTTGCTATGGCTTTACATTAGCCGTGTCAGCATCAATGATGAAGCGGATTTCAGATTTTTTCTTGCCGAAAACGGCGAAATAAAAAATGAAGGCCCTTGGCCAGTAGAGCTGAAAATAATCAGCTCTAAAAAGTTGGTCAAGGTCATAGATAAGATCCATGCTACCAAAAAGATACACTACCCAAGACACAACTATGTCAAAATAGAATATTTTTTCTTCCAACGATTAAGCTATAAATTAGGTTTAAAACATCTAGTTCTAGTGCATAATTATAGTTCATGAGAAAGTGATGTAAATGTAACAATTAAAGCTATCTGCCCTTTGCTTTGATGGTGACGGTCACATCCACATTTGCGTTGTCACGTTGCAATGTACCACTGAAGATACAACTATAAGTAAAGTTTGAAAGGTCTTTGTGCATACAGTTTGTGAAAAAGTGACATAAACGCCAAAGTTGAAGGCACACATTATAAGGTTATTTGCCTTTTGCTTGGAGAGTCAAGGTCACATCCACACCTGCTTTGTCACGTTGCAATGTACCACCCTAGATACAACTATAAACAAAGTTTGAAAGTTGAAGGTAAAATTATTAAGTTATCTGCCCTTTGCTTGGAGGGTCAAGGTCACTTTTACATTTGCTTTGTCACGTTGCGATGTACCACTCAAGATACAACTATAAGCAAAGTTTTAAAGGTCTAGTGCATACAGTTTGTGAAAAAGTGACCTAAACGCAAAAGTTGAACCTAACAAGAAATATCACTGTTAGTGACAAATGCCCCCGAAGTCACCTTTTACCTCTAAGTATGACATTGATCTTGGAGCCACGGACCTGGATTTTGTGCGCGACACGTTGTTTGGTTGTGGTGAGCACTTGTGCAAAGTTATTTGGAAATCCGTCCAGGCATGCAAAAGTTATTTACCGGACACAATTTGATCTTTGACCTCTAAGTGTGACCTTGACCTTGGGGCCACAGACCTGGAGTTTGTGTGCGAAACATTGTCTTGTTGTGGTGAGCACTTGTGCCAAGTTATTTGAAAAATCCGTCCATGAATGCCAGAGTTATTGACCGGACACAATTTGACTTTTGACCTCGAAGTGTGACCTTGATCTTGAAGACCTGGGTTTTGGGCGTGACACATCGTCTCGTTATGGTGATCTCTTGTGCCAAGTTATTTTAAAATCCCTCCATGGGTTGTGACGGTACGGTCTGGACACGACATTGCGTACCTGTTTTCGACCTATGAACTTCAAGTGTGACCTTGATATTTAAAAAAAGAAATCAAACAAACAATAAAAATCAAATCAAATAAAATTAAAAAAATAAATTAAAAAAATAAATAAAAAAAAATAAAAAAAAAATAAAATAAAAAATCGCGACACGGTCCCTTCTTGTGGTGAGCAATTGTGCGAAGTTATTTGAAAATCCGTTGATTATTGTCCGAGTTATGAAGCGGAGACGATTGTATAGACGAACGGATTTTGACCTTTGATCTCTAAGTGTGACCTTGACCATGGAGCCACAGACCTGGATTTTGTGCGCGACACGTTGCCTTGTTGTGGTGAGCAATTGTGCGAAGTTATTTAAAAATCCGTTGATTATTGTCCGAGTTATGAAGCGGAGACGATTGTATAGACGAACGGACAGACAGTGCGATTACTATATGCCACCCTTCGGGGGCATACAAATTATTAAGTTATCTGCCCTTTGCTTGCAGGGTCAAGGTCACTTCCACGGAAAAGCAACACATGTGTCTTTTTCTTCTTCTAAAAGGCGAGACAAAAACTTGTGATGTACTGCATGACACGTCTGAAAATCAAATATGGATCTGTTTCACAATTTACTAGAACATGTAAACGCAAGTGTTAGCAAGTGTGTACACCTTTTTAAAAGAGCATACATTTTAAATCAGTTGTTTTAATTAACGGCTGTGTGGGCAATTTAATGCGAAAGTGGTAACAAGAAAAAATTAGATTATACGATAGTGCTTGACATATGAAATAAACCCACTTCAGCTTTAATTCAATAATCTTTTTTTTTTACATTTTGACAGATGTATAATGAATTTTCAAGCATTTCGCAACACTCGTAATTGCCTTTGAGTCGGACTGTAAAAGGTAACTTATGAAATCAATTGATATAAAACTAGAAGGCTGTTCCAAAGAAGACTTGGGCCGCTTGCCGTGTGCTTATTTAAGTCTGTACATTCTATGTAACTATAAAACGGGGCATAACTCTGCCAAAATGAAAGTCAGTCATAGGTCATGTTTAACACATGTCTTGAGGTAAAATGAAGATGTGTGTGAAGTTTTATGAACACAGAGACCAAAAACTGTTCAAGTCATTATGGCCAAGGTTAGGTTGCAGGGTAAAGTGTGATGGACAATGGACAAAGTGATCCCTAAGTGTACGCCAGAATTGCTTGAAGATGCACGTTTACGTTTCCCGAGCTTTCTACATGACGCCAGGTACTCAAGCGAACGTTTTGACGTGATTTTCATGCTACAGTGCGCGATTGTCAATCACACTTTGAGATTGTTCGAATTCAGACATGGAGCAGCGCTACTCTATCAAATTTTGTAATTTGAGCTACATCATGATAATGCACCATCACATTACGCTGCGATTACCCTGGAAACCCTTACTGAACTTAATATAGACACTATACAGCACCCTCCTTACTCACCAGATATGGCCCCGTGTGGTATTTACCTGTTCCCGGCCAGTAAAGCAAAAATGTGCGGTCAACACTTCGATGACGTTCACGATCTTCCAGTTCTTGTTTATAAAATTGTCCGGAAAATTCAAGTAGAGAACTTTGAAAAATGTTTCTCATCATGGGTAAAAAGATGGGGAAAATGTGTGAAATACTCAGGAGAGTATATTGAGCAAATTTGAAGACGCAAACTTGTTACGGTATGTAGATTTTCAAATATTATTAACGAATAATCTGACGTGCCCCGCTCAACGTTTATCCCTGATGAGTTAAGGCACCCTTGTATGAAATTTTATAAAAAAAAGGCCCTACTCAAACAAAAGTTCCCGTTACTTCCTGTTACTTTTTGAACATCCCTTGTGTATATATATATATAAGCATCAAAACCAAACGACTTGAAACATACCGAAGTTAGATGGCAGTAATTCCACTGCACACAGAAACGCTGAACACAACCACTTATTGTCAACAATTTCGAAAGGAAAGAGCAATACATAGTAATATTGACCCATTATTGGCACTGAAAGTATAAAGGAATTGTAAGCTTTGCCTTGTATTTCCATGTTGAAACAAAGGGCATTGGATATCATGAATCTTTATTTCCCGGTTCACTTGCTGCTATTGCAGTTCAGGGAACAGTATGCAAATTTCCTTTAAATACTTCAGACATGCGTGTGCCAAGACCCTACCTGTGCCAACGTATAACTGCAACAATCTATTCCATGTCATTGTCACCTGCATATACCAGAGTTTACAGAATTCACTGCAACGACTACTTTCAGAAATGTTATTGAAAAACGCATTGCTTTCCTCCATGTTGAGTGAGTGACCATAGCAACATCAAGCCCACTTAGTCTTATTGCTGGCATTACTTACAAGGCACATAGACAAAACAACATGAACACAATATTCTTAGAATATATATATATATAAGCAGCAAAATTGAATGACGTGCAACATACCCAACCTAGGTGGTAAAAATTTCACCACATACTTCGCTGAAGGCAACCACTTTTGTCAACAAATTCAACCAGGCTTGACCAACACGTGCAAGAAGCACTGCAGAAAGGAGAGAGGAATAGATATCATTATCCCCCTGCCTGTTATAGGCATTAACAGCGTCACAAAATTCTGATCTTTGGGTTATATTTTCACTCTGACACACGCAAAGTAAATAAAAGAAAATTCTAGTTTCCTGTCCACTTGCTGCTATCGCAGTGCACAAGACAAAACACGTACCTGTGCAGATCCAAATACTTAGCATAACACAGATAATGTTTATGTAAACACAAGTGTTCACAAGTGCAATATTGCTTGCAAGATGCAGCAGAGGAATTGAAACATCATAATGGACTTCTGACCTTTGGAGTATATTCAGGGCTCCAAGAATATTTTTAGGGGACTAGCCCAGGGTTAGTGGGTCCTGGAAATCCACTAGCCCTGTTTGTTCCCCACTAGCCCTGTGTTTTTGTCACAAGCCCTGTCTTTTTTACTTGCCTTAAAAATAATATGTATGTTTGTTTTTGTCTTTGTCAGCTTAATATCATTTATGTTGTTTGGAAATACGTTTATGTATCTTGTTTTATCACAATTTTAAATTTATTTAAATTAAGCAGCTCACTGAGACATGACTCTACCTATTACTTATACCCAGCTGACGACATCTCATTATGTTATACCTGATTCTGATTTAACGGATTCAGATACCCATTATAATTCGTTAAATACCGAGAAAGTTTTAAAAAAACACAGTAATACTTATCTACTCATAACCAATTGATGTATGTTTAAGTTGTGTTGGCAGTAAGTAGTCATTGGGTGATAGCGTAGCAATGATAAGATGGGACAATTTAGGACAGAGTTTTTTTGTTTATTTTTAGCATTACCCCACCCACATATTGTATACAGTGATAAATGCTTAATTACAGGTGTCTGGGCTCTTCATTTGTCTTCGCCACTCGCCATAGGCGAAACCATATCGCAAATGGCAAAACTTTTGTCAAATTGGCGAGTCATTTTGACTCTTGTTAACTGACGACTGGTATTGTCGAACGTTGCGAAATTGACGAAAGGAAAAAGTCCGAGGTAGCGGCCATGTTTTTCTGAAATATCCTTCACGGGTTCTCGGTGTTTACAGAAGAGCTAAAATCTATAGACTGTGTTACAACCTTTGCGCTTTATATTACACAAGCTTTATTTTACATAACGACGTCTAACTGCAGCTCACTTGGTCTGCCTATACTGGAGGATAATTAGAAACCGAACAAGAGCTCGTCGAAACAAAAGTTGCGTTTTCCAATAACAACAACGCAAAACAGCGCTTAAACAAGACGTCTAACTCTTATCAAAATAGTAATAATTAACCTTTCTCATACAAAGATTTATACCCTTTTAGCTAAAATAATGAATTAATTTGTAACTACGTTATTCAAAACAGAAAGTAATGTAATATGTACATGTAAACAACATGTACACATTACGTTGTCATCTGTGTTCGCGCATTGAAACCAGGCCATTTATTTTGAGTTGTATGCGAGGCACAAAAAAACAGAACGATTACTGTGTCATCCGTTTTTTCCATCATGGGTAAATTTACATGCTTGGTTGATTGAAGGCTTTCACGACGCACCAACACATATTATGAAACAATCATGTTTGTTTCTCGATCATAAACATTCATTTTCGGCAATTGTTCTACTCAACTCAACACATGCCCCTCATCAATAAAGCACCATGTCTTAATTATTAAACATATGCCACTCAACACTAACATGTGTATACACAGGTCACGGGTCAGGTCACAGGTGGTAATCAGCAGTCCGGTATCGCGAATATGATAGCTTACTTAGTGGGAGCGACAATAAACCTGTCAATGAGATTCAGGCACGCGCAGGACTGCAATTGTTTCGTGGCATAATATTGCTTTGGATGTGGCGGAGATCAAAGGATGTCGGAAATTCGCCGCCGGGCATTAAAGCATGTCGCATGCGACCACCGATATAGGTCTGGGGGAAACCCTGCATAAAAATGTCATATGTCATAAAAAGGAAAGCTCCCTCACCATTTACATCAAGATAAAAAGTATGCAAAGTGAGCCAACAACATCCTCACCCCCACATCTCAACTAAGTGGAAGGAGACACTGTGGTCTTATTCTACCTTCCCTAGTGAAAATGAGACTGAGATTTCACTGAGATTTCAGTGAAATTCATGAGATTTTGATGTTTCACCAAATTTCAGTGAGATTTCAGTGAGATTTTGAAAAAAAATATGTACATCTCAGTGATATTTTCTGACTGAAATTTCAGTGAGATTTGAAGAAATAAATTGTACATCTCCTGATATTCCCCACCCTTCCTTTTTTTTTTTATTATATAATTCTAAGATACACCATCTGCTCTGAGATGGTTTTAGTTGTAAAATGAATTATGTCTTATTTTAATTAGAATGTACTCTCAGTGCTATTGACTGTTTCAAAAATGTTTTTTGGAAATATTTTTAAAATCCACTTTCTCAGCCTCAGAGCAAGCATATTTTCAAAAGGCAATTGCCTTGCCCAACATTTAAGTTCACTTAGTGTATTTTTGAACATGTATGCAGTAGTGTAAGGCCTGTATATCAATTAACCATTCAGAACTAAATATTTTTCATTTTTTGGAATCGCGAAAACCGGTGACATATGAAAAAAGAAGCATATCGCTAAGTTTTGTAACGCTTTTTTGGGAAAGATGCACATCCATATATGTTTAATTTCATTCTTTACCAATGAAATACACTGAATACCTCATCCAGTCGCATTAATAAACGAGTTCTTCGAGTGTATTAAAAAATTTCGCATTTTCCCGCAAAACAATCCAGGGCCGCTCGATCATTGTTATGATTTACGATTGTTTGGAAAAAAGAAGCATATCGCTAATTTTGTAACGCTTTTGGGGAAGATGCACATCCATATACGTTTAATTTCATACTTTATCAATGAAATACACTGAATACCTCATCTAATCGCATTAATAAACGAGTGCTTTGAGTGTATTCAAAAAGTTCGCATTTTCTCGCAAAACATTCCAGGGCCGCAAATATGACCTTAGGTCGCCGACTTCACTTCCCGGAAGCGAGAATGACAGTCAAAACTTGTGGGAGGTGTATTTCACACCATCTGGCGAGTGACACCGATAGAGGGTCTCTGTGAGGGTTATTTCAAGTACCAATAAGCAAAATATAAGCACCGCGCTGGATATTTAAAGGACAGCGCTAAATAAATAAAACAATTATTTCGTAATTAAAAATGAAAAATATATCAAGATTTCCGTGTGTCGCTTTTAAACTGATATTGAGCGAGAAATTAAAATGATTTCATGATATTGTTTGGTGTGGATGTCGGTGATTCAGGTCAATATATCTAGAAACAGCGAGTTTTATTCAATAGAACGCCACCCGCGTGAACGGAATTATAACGGTTATAACGACGTGTGAAAATTACGTGACGTCACAGTTAGAACGCTTCATATTATGCAGACCGACTCTGCATAACCGCGAAAGCAGAAAAAACAACATCCGTATTTTGGAGCGTACACTAATCATATGTCATGCATATAAACAAGTTAATATGTAGATATTCATTCTTCCACGAAACACGAACGCATCAATTCCTTTTTAAAATGGAGGAAATCGTATGCTGAATATAACGTCATCAGTTTTCGCGAATGTACGGCGATCGTAAATATGCAGATATTTAGCGATGGAAAACAGCTCGTTACAATTAATTAAATGCATACTTTTATGTATGAAACAATTTGTGTAAACTGTTTGGTTTACAACCATAAAATCTAATGGATTTTGTGGATTTTGGAACTGCAACTCGAGAAGTTGAGTTTTGAAATGTAGACCGATTTCCGGTCGTTTCACAGCGGCTTCCGGTTGCCCGTTTCCAGTCAAAAACAGATTCTGAATGAGATATCTTGTAAAACAAAGAAGTTTATTCATATCAACATATATTAATCAGGATTTTAAAGAAAATGATTTGATACAGTTTCAATGTTCAACTCGGTCTTTCTAGAAGTTAATGTTTACATTTTATTTTTATATTTTGATATAATATACATTTTGGTTGCATTTATATTTCGATAGGCTGGAAAAGCTAAACAAGAATCCTGCAAAAATGAATACGCAGAAAGATAAAGCCATGCATGGACCAGAATACTTCTCGGGTCTTTGTACCTTCTACCAGACCAAAGTATGAAGGTATAATAATTGTTTTCTATTTAAAAAAAAAAATTGTAACTTATAAATGCTTGCTGTCAGAAGAATCAATGTACTGATACATGTGCTTACCCAGGATTATGTATTTATAGTTCAAACAAAAACACTGCAGCCTCAAAAAGTGTTAAGTTGAAAGCACATACAAAACATGATGGTAAAAGGGCCCTGAACACTCGCCCTAGTCAAGATGATCATGATGGGTGTCGAATATGATGGGTGTCGAATATGATGGGTGTCATGATGGGTGTCGAATATGATGGGTGTCGAATATGATGGGTGTCGAATATAATTAAAACAGTTTCGTTTTCGCATACTTTAATAGCATGTTGAGAAAAAAGACCAGGTTAACAAATCAAAACATTTGACTTGACATTGATATTTAGTATTAATGATTGACAGTTGTAACAATTTACAAAGCTGTATCTCCATAAAAACAGGTGCCTTCCAGCAAACGATGAACATTCACCTTCTTCGACATCTGCCACATTTTGTGAGACTGCATGGACCACTCTTTGCTACCTCGTGCTTCGGATTTGAAGCAATGAATGCCCATCTGAAGCAGAACATGGTTCATGGTACCAGATATGTCAATACGCAGGTTAGTAAGTACCAGAAAGGACTCATCTCTCATTAAGCCCTTTTTAGCTAGCCTCCACGAAGTGGGGGAAAGGTATTGCTATACCCCTGGCGTCAGTGTATGTATTCCCCACCCCAATAACGTTAAAGTTTTTTTGGGGGTAACTTTTTGTAATGCATGTATTTCATCAACTATGCATATAAGGCTGCTCATATTGGCCATACAGCTTCTTTGATATATTAACATTGATATGCTGAAGATAAGTTAGGTAACAATTAAATATTATATATATATATATATATATATATATATATATATATATATAATATATCTATTTTTTTTCATCATTTGTGGACTTACACTTTTTACACCAATATCAACGTTAAATTTTTTGGGGCAAGTTTTTGTAATGCATTTATTTCATCAACTATGCATAGAAGGCTGCTCATATTGGCCATACAGCTTCATTGATATGCTGAAGATAAATTGGGTAAAAAATATTATTTTTTTTCATCGTTTGTGGACTTGCACTTTTTACACCAATATCAACGTTAAAGTTTTTGTAATGCATATATTTCATCAACTATGCATAGTAGGCTGTTTATATTGGCCATACAGCTTCATTGATACATTAACATTCATTTGATATGCTGAAGATAAATTGGGTAAAAAATATTAATTTTTTTCATCGTTTGTGGACTTGCACTTTTGACACCAATATCAACGTTAAAGTTTTTGGGGTAACTTTTTTTGTAATGCATATATTTCATAAATTATGCATTGCAAACTGTTGATATTTAACATACACCTTCTATGATACATCAACATTGATATGCTGATGATATATAACTTAGCAAACAAATATAATTATTTATAAAAAAACATTATAACTAACTTTTATTTAAACACATATCCATATTTAAAAGATATTAAACTAAAACTTTCCTTTAAAGAAAAATTTTGATGGAATCTTAAGATGTTCTCATACACAAGCTGCATTTTTCTTCATTTTCAGGTTGCATTTGCTGTTGCAATGACAAAATCGCTTCCTCGATTGGCTGAAAACTTGATGGAAAAAGGAATGGACAATAGCATCCAACAACTAACAAATCATTTATCAGCCAAATTCATCTTGTATGTATTGTTGCAGATATCTGATTATGTTTTAACATTGAACATAAAGTTGACCTTGTGTTCAATTCAAAATATTTTCAAAAGCTTTTTCCTCGGTATGTATGGCCATCATGTCGGGTTAATGTAAACAAGTCCTCAATATCATATGTCCGGCCATCATGTCGGTTCATGTAAACCAGTAAAGTCTAAAAGAGTATGATAATGGACTTTGGAAACGGCCAAACAAGACACATACAAAATATTGCAGTCTCGGTTTGAGACTGTACATGAACGGTAGTGAAGCTGAAGATGCAGTGATTCAACAAGAAGGACCAATGTTCAAATTCTTTAGGTTAAAGCGGGGTTCAGCTGTTTATTACTCTAAGACATATCAGCGTGTGAAAACACGAAATTCGTATGCCATCAAATTTGCAGACAGCAAATCGGCTTTAATTTACTTTTTCCTATAGATCGGAGGACAACTGTATGCTTACATTTGTTGCCTGGAAGTAGTTGAAGAACCAGTGACTGCTACATCACAAGCCATTTTGCAGAAATATCAACAGTTACCATTGTGCCAGCAAGTTCATACGCGAAACTTTAGATTAATTCATGTAGCGGATTTAAAAAGCAAATGTGTTTTTATGAACGTTGACAACAATATGTATATTACGGAGCCTCCAAATCTGCTGGAACATAACTAGTTTATGATTGATATAGATACATGTACGTACAATTACAGGGTTGCCAAGTTAAAGATATGTATATGTCCTACTATAACTGATGCTGAAAATGCTGTGATTCAAAAACAAGGACCAAGCAATGTTTAAATTATTTAGGTTAATTAAAGTGCAGTTCAGCTGTTTACTACTGTTTAAATAAAATACATTTGTTGCTTGAAAGAAGTTGAAGAACCAGTGACTGCTACATCACAAACCATTTTGCAGAAATATCATCAGTTACCATTGTGCCAGCATAATTTATTAAGAAAGTTCATATGCTTAACTTTTGTTTTGATGAACTTTGACAATAAGATGTATATTTCGAAGCCTGCCAAGTTGAAGATATGTTTTAATTGAATCTCACACAAAACCCTAGGAATTTCATTGGATTAGAGCGGTCACATGGTGATCCTTCACAAGACGATAGGCGTGTGGTTCTTTTCACGAACGTACAATAATACGTATATGTTGGAGCCTCAAAATCTGCTTTAACATACCCATAGTTTATGATTGATATAGATACCTACAATTACAGGGCTGCCAAATTAAAGATATGTATTTCTTGCATACCGGACAAGGATACCCGTCATTTTACCGGGGCTAGATATTTCCAGCTCACCCTAGGGTCGAGATAAAATTCACGCGCACCAACATGCGGTATGCAGGAAAACATGCAAAACGTTAGTAGCTGGCGGCGTCAACGCACAACTTGTCTCTGATATGCAAGAAAAAGAATCTTATCATGGGTATTCGGTTCAGATAGGGAATTCCAACCCTCGGAAGTCTTTAAATCGGCATCGGTTCCGATAAAAACACTTATACCTCGTGTTGGAATTCCCTATCTTCACCGGATACCCATGAAAGATTCTTATAATGTCATACTGTAACTGGAAAGATCAGATAAAATACATTTTGGGATTGACTATATTGAAATTTTGTGATTTTGCAAAAGAGTATCATATACAGCCGTTTAATTGTTGCATACTTTGTTTAGTTAATGAATTCACGAAATCTTGTCAAGAATTTTTTGGTCAAGATTTCATGAAATTTCACTGAGATATCAGCGAAATATCACTAAAATCTCAGTGGTATTTCAATGAAATCTCAGTGATATTTCAATGAATTTTTTGGTCGAGATTTCATGAAATTTCAGTATTTCACTGAATTTTTTGGTCGAGATTTCATGAAATTTCATTGAGATCTTAGTGAGATATCAGTGGGATTTCACTGAAATTTCACTGAAATATCACTGAAATTTCATGAAATCTCGACCAAAAAATTCAGTGAAATATCACTGAGATTTCATTGAAATATCACTGAAATTTTGGTCACATTTTCACTAGGGTTGGTTGTAAACTTGATCTTCTACCGACATGGTACCACAGTGGGGCGTAATTAACCAATTAACATGAAAATTGAACTGGGTTTTACGGCGCACAAACTAGTGGCACAAACACAGTATATATGAAATTACTCGATTCTATAATTATATTAACAAAGAATCTTATTTGACCTATATTTGATTGGTATTTGTGAAACCTGTGCTATAGGGAATATAACTATAATAATTGATGTGCACTAATTATCCTGTTTCCATGTATTACATACAACATGTCCTAATCAGCAAGTCAAAGAATTAATATCATTCAACTTGGTTCAATGTATACATATATATTAATGATATTAAAGATAAGAATGTTATATAAATATTAATCGGAAATTGTATTAAATTCTGCTTAAGTGGCTAAAAAGGCTTAGCCCAAAATGGCTAAACAAAAATAGAATTGGCTAAAGAAAATTGAGGTGGTTTAGCCAAAATGGCTAAACATTTTTTGGTCCAATGAAGAGCCCAGGGTGCCTGACAGGCGTGTGTTTGTTAAACACAGATCGTGTAATGTAGGCAGTGGGATTTTTTTTTGGAATAGCCCGACCGGCTACCTGCATGGAATTTACTACAAGCCAGACTTCAATTTTGACTAGCCGCGGACGTCGGGCTATGAATTGTGTTCTCAACATTTGGGTGGTACATTATGTACTACTAGGGTTGGATACCGTTAGAATTAAACGGTACGGTACCGGGACCAACGAAACGGTAAGGTATTTTAACAGTACTGTTAACGATGCCCGGTTGAAACCAATCTTCGATCAGTTTGCTTGACAAAATCGGTCTTATTTTCATTTTTGTTTTCCGCTTTAAAGATTTGTTTGTTTTGTTATTTCATGTTCAGTTACATATATTATATTTATTGTGAGTTTCTCGTGTTTTAATTCCATTTAATTGTTGCAAAAAGTGAATACGAAAATACGTATCCAAATGCGTGCCCCACTAATAGACTGTTTCCACTTTATAACGTGCCGTAGACTATGACCGTTGGTTCCATCATGTCCATAAAGCGTGTAAATTATGTTATATAAATAGATGTGGTTTCGATTAAATTGTTGGTACTACACATCACAATAATGCCAGTGAATTACAAGCTGTATGAGTCTGGGTGTAAATATTTACACAAAATGATTACACGCTGATAGTTCATCGTGATCATGGCAGTTTGGAGCTTATTCGCTGCCAGAACGGCTTCAAAATAATGAATGAATGAATGGTGTTTTACGGCACGTCGACACATAAATAGGTCATATTGTGATATTCAAAATAAGGTAGACACATTTTTCCAAATACCGATAGTGGTACCAGGTTTATTAAACGGGTAAATACCGGTTCCCATGAAACTGTATGATACCGGCATCGGGGTATCGTATTATCTCTGACAATGTATGACCATCGCCAACACCGACACAACAATTTCCCCAATGAGGACCGCCAACACTACTAGAAAAGGCACTGGCCCCTCTTTCCTGCACTGAAACCATTATCCCTGATATAGAACCCGTACATTTATATGTACACAGGACAAGCGAAACACATTATTTCATTTCGGATGTGTGTTACTCAGTGACTCCCACTCGCCAAAGGATAATCTCACTGTCAATACCAATTTAAATTCACCACACTGTTATAAAACAATTTTTTATACACACACCAGCCACATCAAACATTTTTGAAAATCATCTAAGCAGATTTCTCAAAACTGCATGCAACATTCTGAATTTTGAAGTTCATCGCGACTGCAGTCGAGAGCGCGACTGACCACAGGCAGTCCGGCAGTCAAGAGCGCTTGAGACAAAAATACATTTATCCAATACATCATCTCAAAACTCACGACATATACACGTACCTACCTTTCGTCGCAAACTTTTGGACAAACGTTACTCACGAACTTTAATGCAATACGTTTAATATGCTCAATCGAAATGCTCACGATCATCAACTGTGCTGCAAACAAAATGGCATCCTCCAAATTTCTCTAAAATTGTCTGCGCATGCGCGGTAAAATAACCCGGACGCTTCCACACCAGATTTATATATACAAATTAGTATTCATCCAAGAGATAGCAACTTATGTAATGACCAAATTTAACGTCCCGTTCATGTATCTTTATCCACTACTGTCTTTCCGTACTAGAAAATGAGAGTGAGTGTTGGATTTAACGCCGTTTATCAACAAGTATTTCAGTTATGTCCAGCAGTCAGTTCCTGGGTAGAACCACTACTAACACACAGATTCTTTGCAAGTAACTGACAACTTCCCCACATATATCAGCGATTAGAGACGAATAACTTTGGATCAACTTGTCAAGATGCCGAGCTGGGGATCGAACTCGCAATCCCCGAATTTATATTCAGACGCGTTACCAACTGACCTAACTGGGTTCAGCTAAGAAAAATAAAGCTATAAACGAATATACGGTACATTTGATTCCTTTATAATTCTTGAACATATTATTTTTTGGTCACTTACATTTTGGATTTGTCTTATTATTCTTCTTTGTACATTCATGTTCATTTTATCATTTTTGTTCATGTTCATTAAAGGTCTTCGTGATGATCCCTGCATTGTTTCAGGTGCCATCTCGCTCACATCAAAAGAGCAGTGGCAGAAAAACAATAAACGTGGCTCCAGCGTAAATGGAGTTTCTACGATAGAATTTGCAGCAACTCTGCAGTTCAGGGTGAGAAGGTTCTAGGCCAATTTTCCATATTTTATCTCGATGTACATGGAGGATGAGACTGACATGTTCATGCCTGTTATGCGCCATATAACCTTTCATGTGTTGGTGCGCCTTAAAACCAAATTCAATTAAATGCAATTCTTCTTTGTATCATAGGAATCATCACACAACACAACTACAAGAACTTCTTGACTATATACATGGAGTGCAGGAATAGTAATCAGGTAACAATTTCTTTAGTTACTCAATAAATGTGTCCCATTAGGCAAAACATACTTTTGATAAAATGTCTACAGAAATGTCTGGGCAATATATATGTATGTGCTTAAGAAAATCCATGAACCATCTGATATAATTACTTTTAATTAAAGCAATTGGATTTATTGTTGTTGTAATTTGGCTAAGTTACATTTAATAACTAAAAGCTATTACTTCACATTTCCTTTTTGACTAGTAAACACATTTTGTTGTTTTTGTAGAGACAAGCTCTAGTGTCATAAAGTACTGAGCAGCTAGTAGCCCAGGTGGGAGATATAAAAACAGAGCTGCCAGATGATGTAGTAGTCGCCATGCTGAACATCATGAAGGCCCATACTGATCCACTAGCTGCTAGATATATAGGTTTCTACACACCTGCTCAAATTCACTACCATGTTGTAGCTAGTGGACAACATCCTTCAGCATTACTTCTACGAGACATATATACATACATTACAACAACATAGGGGCACAACATTTTATAATGCGGCTAAAAAAATGTATCACATCTTGAACAAGTAACTAAACAATTATGTGCAATACATGGACAGACAATTGTTTCTGAAATAGATTATGTACCTGTTCTGATCCCGTTTGTGGGATTATGGCAGTTGCATTTGCTGTCTCTTGTTAATTAGGGACAGATCCAGCCAGTGAAAACTACGATTTTTCAAAAGCCAGGAATCATTTAAAATGGTGTATTATTAATGGAATTGTAAAAGCTTTTCATACTATCAAAACTAGTGTACAATCTCTCAATAACACAAAGTCACAAAGTTATTCAACAATCAATGGCCAAACATCTCAACAATAGCACCAGATATCTTTTTGCTGATTGTTTTGTTGAACAGCAAGCTAAACAAGAACAAAATAGTGCATACCACTCTACTGGAAAACAAGTTAAAAACAATACTGAAACATCAAGAAAGATAAAAATATCGGACAGGGACAGCAGCATTCAAGGACGACAGTCAACCACAAAACACAAAAACAAACACGCAAACAGACAAACGAGAAGGCAAAAGTAATAAAAAATGCATACGACATTACAAACACAAAAGTTCATCTTGGAAACGAAAAATTGAAAATGAATATATTAATAAAAGTGAACACCAAGAACTGAGCTATAGTAATACAACTTAAAAAATAGACACAAGTACACTTACGGAACAAAACACTCAAACAAACAAAAACTTAAACAAAAAATACTACAAAATAAATACTATAAAAAGAGAATGAATGAATGCATGAATGGTGTTTTACGGCACGTCGACACATAAATAGGTCATATTGTGCGCAAAAACCGACGAAAGATGAAGAAACTGAGTAGTAATTAAAAATCAATGTAACTATATAAAGATAATACATACTGATAAAGGTGATCCTTTGGGAGCAACAAACACAATTAAGAGTATAAAACAGCAGACTCGGTCTTATTGAGTCTGTTCATGAGAAGTAATGAAAGAGGGTGTTGCACCTCTCACGCCCGCTACCACCGGCTTAAGCGGTATTCTACTTCAAAGCGACCTATAGTGGGCTCGTTGGTCCCAAAGGACCAGTAAACGTAACACTCTGATTCGTCAGACTTTTTACAGCCGCCACACTGCACTAAACGAACGCTAGTGTAAATGTTAATAAATACTGATAAAGGTGATCCTTAGGGAGCAACAAACACAATTAAGAGAATAAAGCAGCAGACTCGGTTTTATTGAGTCTGTTCATGAGAAGTAATGAAAGAAGCAACATATCTCACGCCCCCTAGCACCGGCTTAAGCGGTATTCTACTTCAAAGCCACCTATATTTGGCTATTTACTATTAAAAATAAGGGATGATGTGGTAGTAATATAAACTATATATGTAAATCAACAAATGCCCGTCTACAGGTATATAAACAAGTAAATATATATAAGAACACATTATAATGATTTATATAGTCTGATTTCTTTTAGGAAATCTAAAACAAGACTACAATCTATAGTATTAAATCACTCTTTCATAGTATTAACATTGTAGTACCTTTGACGCATATGATCAAAGTCTATACATTCCAAAAAGATGTGTTTGACCGTTAACGGTGCAAAGCAGGGTATACATTCTGGTATTGCTCAACTTGTAATAACTACGATTGAGTATAATGTGTATGCCCTATCCTGCACCGGGCTAGGACAACTTATTCTCGACGAATGGGTCTACTAGAAGAACGCCATTCTCCAAGTAACGGTTTAATTGAATGGAGTTTATTTTTAACTGACAAGTCCCAAGCGGCTTGCCAAGAGTTATTAATAAATGTGTTAATACAACTTTTAAAATCAGTATAAGGTAATTTAGCATTAGATATATGTAAAGAAATATAAAAAGATCGGACAGGGAAAGGAGCATTCAAGGAGGACAGTCAACCACAAAACACAGAAACAAACACGCGAACAGACAAACAAGAAGGCAAAAGTAATAATAAAAGCAAACGACATCACAAACACAAAAGGGTTGACAATAGGGTTACCGCCTTGGAACGGACAGTGGTTTTACAAAGTTTATGGTAACAGTAACCCTGATTGAGTAGCGTTTTAGTCATATAAATATTAGGAATATTAAAGTCCTCAACTCGAGTACAAGCTCTTGAAAAACGAATAAGTTGAGACACATGAACCCCATACGAAGTTGCTCGGGGAACATCCCCATCCAAGAGGGGGTAATTAACAATGTCAAAATTAAAATCATCTCTTTGTCATAGATTTTGCAAATTATTTCACCATTTTCAATCGAGAGATCTAAATCAAGAAAAGAAGCGTTATTATCAGATATATTAGTTTATTAAGCTGAAGTTTTTTAGGATAAATATTAGTTACCATAGTTGGAAAGACAGGGTTGTCAATGTTCAATATGTCATACAGATACCGAGAGGTGTCATAAAAAGCTTCAATAACATCTGCCTGGGTATCTGGTGAAAGACTCAACGTGAAATCTCTTTCATAGCAAAATAAAACAAGTGCTGTACAGTTCGTACCCATAGGGATACCAACAATTTGTCTATAAACGGTGGTTCCATACCTGACGAAAATATTATCTAATAGGAAGATGAGTGCTTCACAAACTTTATATCAAGTCCACACAGTATAATTGTCTAAACTTCCGTTAGTAAAAAACACTTTAATATTAATACATGTCAAAAATGTAGTATTTTCTCTTGCGAATGTTTTTTGAATAACAGCAATTAGCTTGTCTTTAATAAGGTGATGTGGTTAGGTTGTAAGGTAAGTAGAGAAGTCATAAACCTAATGCTGCTTTAGCAGCACTATCATCTCTATCATAACCACGTATTCCTACATGGCCCGGAAGCCAGCAGAAATTAATAACATTATAAACTATAAGAGAATTGTACTTTTCTAAAAGCTGAAGCACAACTGGGTTATCATGTTTCATATTACCCAGTGCTTGAAGAGATGAAAGGGTAACAGAAAAGATTACAAAATGGTCATCGTCAGGGTCATATAGAAACCACAGCGTCCGAACGCAAACTACAAAAAAGGACTTGATAATACAATGAAAGAGACAAAAACAACAGAAAGGGTGGTGAAGACAGGGTTACCGACTTGGAACGGTCAGTAGGCAGTAAGGCATACTTGTTAGTTTGAATCGATTTTATATGCGCACAAATCTCGTTATTATCCTGTCTTCAGCGCCCAAATAGACAAGACAGTGTAAACAAAAATACATCACATCAAAAGGAATTCTTTAACAATGAAGTCCACATCAAGAGAAACTAACTAAAGGAACACATACAGGATGTATCAAGAATCGTACTGAACAACCATAGTAGTTGCAGCTAAAGAGAAAATCAATCTATGGTACGACCAGAAAACCCGAGGGACGAAAGCTCATGCACCCACCTCCCTTAGTTGGGGTTTCAGTAGGTACAATCATAGAGTCCCAAGAGGTAGTGCAGTCATCGCACAAGTGAAACGTGAAGCGTAATGACTGACTGTAGAGGGGTCAATCACTAAACATGCAATGCACTGTAAAACCAAAGGGTTATATCCTTTCCTGACGAACTTCCTGATTAAATTTGTAAAGCGGTCAGGAAACCCGTCAGACCCCTCTAATTTTCTAAGTTTAAAGACCACATCTCCATAAAATGAGCGTTGTGATATGCCTAGTTGGTGTTGTACTTTTCCAACAGGCCCTCGTTGTGGCGGTAGAAATTAGAGAAAGATCTACGTAGTTTGTGATAACGAAAACCCTGTTGAAGAAGTTGACTTGTAATAACTTGATTTCGATCATTGAAAAATGATATATAGGGTCCTATAGAATGAATGAATGAATGAATGAATGGTGTTTTACGGCACGTCGACACATAAATAGGTCATATTGTGCGCAAAAATTTATGAAAATGAAGTATTAATTAAAAATTAAGGTAACTATATAAAGATAAAACTATTAAAAAATAAGGGATGATCAGGTGTAATATAAACTATGTATGTAAATCAACAAATGCCCGTCAACGGGTATATTAACAAGTAAATATATATAAGAACACATTACAATGATTTATATAGTCTGATCTCTTTCAGGAAATCTAAAACAAGACTAAAATCTACAGTATCAAATAACTCTTTCATAGTATTAACATTGTAGTACCTTTGACGCATAGGATCAAAGTCTACACATTCCAATAATATGTGTTTGACCGTTAACGGTGCAAAGCAGGGTATACATTCTGGTAATTGCTCACCTTGTAATAAATATGAATGAGTATAACGTGTATGCCCTATCCTGCACCGGGCTAGGACAACTTCCTCTCGACGAATGGGTCTACTAGAAGAACGCCATTCTCCGAGTAACGGTTTAATTGGATGGAGTTTATTGTTAACTGACAAATCCCAAGCGGCTTGCCAAGAGTTACGAATATATGTGTTAATACAACTTTTAAAATCAGTATAAGGTAATTTGGTATTAGTGATGTGTAAATCTAATGCTGCCTTAGCAGCACTATCAGCTCTATCATTACCACGTATTCCTACATGGCTTGGAAGCCAGCAGAAAATAATAACATTATCAATTATAAGAGAATTGTACTTTTCTAAAAGTTGAAGCACAACTGGGTTATCATGTTTCATATTACCCAGTGCTTGAAGAGATGAAAGGGAATCAGAAAAGATTACAAAATGGTCATCATCAGATTCCTGAATATAATTTAAGGCAAGTTCAATTGCCTTAAGTTCAGCTGAAAAGATAGAGGCCTTGTCAGGCAGGCGGCTCTTTATGCTGTGTTTGTGAACAACAGCTGATGCAGCTACCTTATCTCCATCTTTAGAGCCATCTGTGTAGATATGTTGAAAGTTACTGTATTTCGATTTAATTTCATTAAATTTGCTTTGAAAGACAGTAGGGTCTGTGCTGGATTTGTTATTATTACAAAGATCAAAAATAATTGTTGGTGTTTACAAAGTCCACGGTGGAATTTGTGGTACTTTGTACTTGGCAATCAAATTTAGGTCGATTTCAGTGTCTCTTAATTTTGGTTTAATACGAAGACCAAATGGTCGAATGGCCTTCGGTTTTCGATCAAAAAGAGGTTCACAACTAGGATAAAAACATTATCGAAAGTTGGGTTTGAAGGGTTTGACTTTAATTTAATGGCGTATTGAAGAGATAATTTGTCCCGTCTATGAGACAGTGATGGTTCATTAGCTTCAACATATAGACTTTCGGCTGGTGATGTACGAAAGGCACCTAAGGCGAGTCGTAATCCTTGATTATGTATAGGGTCGAGCATCTGCAAGTACGACTTGCGAGTCGATCCATATACTATCGAGCCGTAGTCCAGCTTGGATCTGATAAGAGATCTGTAAAGTCGCAACAGGAGGGTCCTATAGAAACCACAGAAACCACAGCGTCCGAACGCAATGGCATCGTAGGTCCGCACTGTACTGCAAACAAGGACTTGAAACTACAATGAAAGAGCCAAAAAAACAACAGAAAGGGTGGTGAAGACAGGGTTACCGACTTGGAACGGTCAGTAGGCAATAAGGCCTTCTGGTTAGCTTGAATCGATTTTATATGCGCACAATCCTCGTTATTATCCTGTCTTCAGCGCCCAAATAGACAAGACAGTGTAAACAAAACTATATCCCATCAAAAGGAAATCTCTAACAATAAAGTCCACATCCAGAGAAACTAACTAAAGATACACATACAAAATAATAAACATCTCAGGATGTATCCAGAATCGTACTGAACAACCATAGTAGTTGCAGCTAAAGAGAAAACCAATCTAGGGTATGACCAGAAAACCCGAGGGTCGAAAGTTTATGCACCCACCTCCCTTAGTTAGGGTTTCAGTAGGTACAATCATAGAGTCCCAAGAGGTAGTCCAGTCATCGCACTAGTGTAAAGTGAAGCGTAATGACTGACTGTAGAGGGGTCAATCACTAAACATGCAGTGCGCTGTAAAACCAAAGGGTTATATCCTTTTCTGACGAACTTCCTGATTAAATTTGTAAAGCGGTCAGGAAACCCGTCAGACCCCTTTAACTTTCGAAGTTTATAGACCACATCTCCATAAAATGAGGGTTGTGATATGCCTAGTCTATAACATCATTACACGCTCTAGCAAATCGAATGTGCTGTGAGATATACACTCCGTATGAGGTAGCACGAGGTACATCTTTATCCAGGTGTGGTTACTTAACGATGTTAAAATTGAAATCATCTCTTTTTTCATAGATTGTAGTATGAATACAATCATTTGAAATCGAGAGATGAAGATAGAGAAATGCTGCTACTGTATCCGAACTGTTGGCTTTATTCAACGTGAGCTGTGGTGGATAAATGTTAGTTACCATATGAGCAAAGAACGGATTATCAATATTGAGTATGTCATCAAGATACCGAGAAGTATTATTAAAGGCATGAATAAATTTACCCTGACTAGAGGTGACAAACTCAACATAAAATCTCTTTCCTAGCAGTACAACAACAAATCTGCAACAAGTGGCGCACAGTTAGTACCCATAGGAATACCAACAACCTGGCGGTAAATAGTTTTACCGTATCTTATAAAGATGTTATCCAGAAGAAAAGATAAGGCTCTACAAACATCAGTACAAGTCCACAAATTATACTTATCAATGGGGGCGTTAGTTCAGTTGCCTTAAGTTCAGCTAAGATAGAGGCTGTCAGGCAGGCGGCTCTTTCTGCTGTGTTTGTGCATAACAGATGCTGCAGCTGCTATCTTATCTCCATCTTTAGAACCATCTGTGTATATATGTTGAAAGTTACCGTATTTCGATTTAATTTCATTAAATTTGCTTTGAAAGACGGTATGGTCTGTAATGGATTTGTTGCTATTACAAAGATCAAAAATAATTGTTGCCGTTTCCAAAGTCCACGATGGAATTTGTGGTACTTTGTACTTGGCAATCAAATTTAGGTCGATTTCAGTGTCTCTTAATTTTGGTCGAATGGCCTTCGGTTTTCAATCAAAAAGAGGGTTGATAACTAGGATTAAAAACATTATCGAAAGTTGAACTTGAAGTGTTAGATTTTAATTTAATGGCATATTGAAGGGCTAATTTGACCCGTCTATGAGACAGTGATGGTGCATTAGCTTCATCATATAGACTTTCGGCTGGTGATGTACGAAAGGCACCTAAGGCGAGTCGTAATCCTTGATTATGTATAGGATCCAGCATCTGCAAGAATGACTTGCGAGTCGATCCATATATTATTGCGTCGTAGTCCAGCTTGGATCTGATAAGAGATCTATAAAGTTGTAAAAGTACTTTATGATCTGCTCCCCAATTAGTGTTTGCAACAACTTTAAGTAAATTAAGAGCTTTGAGGCACTTGGCCTTCATGTATTTAAGGTGTGGTAAATAGTTTGATGGCGTAGTTAGTACACCATAAGTTATATCTAAACGATAACATTGTTAATTTCCTAAAAATATGTGTACTCGTCTGAGGCATAATGTACAGCATCGTAATGATGGAAATGTAGCATTTAAATCATAATGATTAAGAGAACATAGTTATTTTTATGGCATGTACAGTCCACGATAGATAATTTATACATAAACATTGTAATTTTAGTTTATCCAGACATAGTATTTGTTTATAAAATGTTACACCAAGACGAAAAATTAGATGTATAACATTTATAGAACACCGTATATAAAGATTATATACGGTAGGCCTAAAGTGCGAAAAGGAGTCCTTTTCGCGAAAAGGAGATTGCGCTACGAAAAGGAGCCATAAAATCAATATTTTAAGCATTAAGAAAATTATTTTTATATATTTAGAAACATACTAATGAAATATGTTTGCATTGAAAAAATTAGTTAAATCGAACTTTAAATTATTTTTTGTCAATACTTTTGTGTTTTGACTCCATTTTGACCATACGAAAAGGACTTTCCGTCCGCGAAAAGGAGTCATAAAATCAATATATAAAGCTTAATACAAATTATTTTTATATATTAACAAATAGATTAATAGAATATGTTTGCATTGAAAAAATTAGTTAAATCGAACTTTAAATGAATTTTTTGTCAATACTTTTGTGTTTTTACTCCATTTTGGCCTCACGAAAAGGACTTTTCGTCTACGAAAAGGAGTCATAAAATCAATATCTAAAACTTAATACAAATTGTTTTTATATATTAACAAATAGATTAATAGAATATGTTTGGATTGAAAAAATTAGTTAAATCGAACTTTAAATGATATATAGTCAATACTTTTGTGTTTTGACATTCCTTTTTACAATAGGAAAAGGATTTTCAACTACGAAAAGAAGTCAAAAAATCAATATCTTAAATTGTTATACAAATTCTGTTTATATAATAAGAAACAGATTAATAGAATATTGAAAATATATAGAGATGTTATATTAAGAAACAGATTAATAGAATATTGAAAAAAAAATGAAATCAAACGTTAAATTAATTGTTTGTCTTGTTTGTGGTTGACAGTTTTGTCGCTTTTTCCTTTGATTGACGTTGATTGGATTATCACATCTTTATGATCACGTCGGTATTTCAGCTACTTGATTTAATTATAGGATTAGACGTCGTTGGAACAACAGATAATTATCACCAGTAAGTTATTTCCGCCAAACATCTTTTGATAATTCTTGTATATAAATGTGCATTACAATTCTTTAATTTTTGAGCTAATGTAATTATTTTGTTTTAGTTCATATATAAGGGATGGCTTCAAATATTCTTCTATTCTATCATTTTAAAAATGGGGAAACGTAGTGATTTGTGTTCTGTGTGTTCGGAAAAATGTAAAACGGATTGTATTTGCTGTGAGGTATGTATCTGTATATTCCATTTCTTTCTTAAAAGATGCACATATAAATAATGAACGGATTTTTTTAACGTAACAGTGATTAAAATAACAAACAACCATATTTATCAATAACAGATTAATTATTGTACCAATTATCACAAAACAAATCCATATTGCTGTGTGTGCCTCTTTTGTTTGTTTAAATTCTCTCAATGATATATCTTTTTCTAAAAGTTCAGTCTTATCTGAATGCCTATAAGTGTTAAATATTCTCAATTATTCCATTATGAAAAACATCAATACATGAAAAATGTAGTATTACTGAAACTTCTCATATGCTGGTTCAATTATAAAAGGCACGCGTCTTGATTCGCACAGATGTCGTGCGTTGAATGGTTTTCATAATGGCACGTGTTAATTGTTTATTGGGATGCAACATGGTATCAGTTGTTTCGATCAATAGTGGGAGGAGCTAGAGATTTAATGTCAGGTGACAAATGTTAATAATAAGTTAGTAGAATATTAGGCATAATACATTAAGTCACTACATGAATGTGTTTTATGATTTTAATATTTGCTTCGTCATGTATGTAGATAATCTGTAATGAGTTAATAATACATTAATCCGGTAACAGAAACAGTGTATGTCAAAATAGTTTCTTTATTCATAGTTTATAACAACATATTTTATACATATAAAGATGCACATAGCAATAATGAACGGATTTTTTTATCGTAACAATGATTAAAAGAACAAACAAACATATTTATCAATAACAGATTAATTATTGTACCAATTATCACAAAACAAATCCATATTGCTGTGTGTGCCTCTTTTGTTTGTTTAAATTCTCTCAATGAGATATTTTTTCTAAAAGTTCAGTCTTATCTGAATGCTTATAAGCATTAAATATTTCAATTAGTACATTATAAAAAACATCAATACATGAAGAATGTAGTATTACTGAAACTTCTCACATGCTGATTCAATTATAAAAGGCACGCATCTTGATTCGCACATATGTCGTGCGTTGAATGGTTTTCATAATGGCACGTGTTAATTGTTTATTGGGATGCCACATGGTATCAGTTGTTTAGATCAATAGAGGGAGGAGCTAGAGATTTAATGTCAGATGACAAATGTTAATAATAAGTTGAATAGAATATTAGGTATAATACATAAAGACACTACATGAATGTGTTTTATGATTTTAATATTTGCTTCGTCATGTATGTAGACAATCTGTAATGAGTTAATAATACATTAATCCGGTAACAGAAACAGTGTATGTCAAAATATTCTGTATCAAATACCATTCTGTCGCAATATCATGTCAATACGAAATCAGCTTTGGTGTGTACAGGTGACGGTGATATTGATTTTATGGCTCCTTTTCGTGGCGGAATCTCCTTTTCGCGTAAAGGACTCCTTTTCGCACTTTAGGCCTACCCGATTATATAAGTAGTAATACATATGTACCTAACATATTTTATTATGACAACGATAATTATAATCATATCTTAAACAAAAAATGTAAATACAACAAAACATAATATTAAATAATTAACATACTAAGTGTAATTACCAAAAGGAATAAAAACAATAATTTTGATAAAAGAGATAATAAATAAAACACAGACGCACGAACACGCTAGCACACGTACGCACACATTTGTCGCTTTTCGGACGTTTGTTTCAAAGATTTTAAGTTGGTCCATTAACTAGTGCCATCAAATAATGACGTCATAATATGACGATCATCACGTCAGAATAAATTTCGCTCTTTTCGACGTTGAATGTAAAGTAGAGGCAATTCGGGAAAATACGGACAAACGTATAAATACGGACACTTTCCGAGAAAAGCCGACTTCTTACGAACTATTACAACAGGATTACGTGTTTCAACTTTTTGGTAGTTAATTTCTTCCTCTCGGTTCCACACGCAGAACCGTCTATGTCACACAAAATATGACGTGTCACACAGACGTAATACTTTTTCCAAGAAGTCAACCACGCTTCCTTACCGATTTTTCGCCAACATCGATAGCGTGTTGTATTTCGATAGGTGTAGTAACAGTGCTATTACAAGTATAATTTTCAGCAAAATATTCAATAAATGGTAACATTTATGTAGATGAAAATTTCTGTTTCCAGAAAGTTACAGGTTTGATGCTATTTGAAAGAGAAAATATTGAGAAAAATTAGATTTTAAAATCGTCCGATTTTTCCCATGCCACTTTAGAGCAGTCGGATAAATACGGACAAACACTTTCTGAGAGCACAATGCTTGTCCGTCGATGCTTCTCATTTATGCTTATTCCAAAAGAAATAAAACGTAACAAATAACGCATACAGTATACTAACGTTAGTAAAGAAATAAAAATAATCATCGTAGATCTACAATAATTAGCATTAAAAACTTGTCTGGGTAAATGCAAGTTTAAAAACTGTATACTTATTATAATAGTAGATAATTAATAATGATGACGAGATAGTAGAGCAGCAGTGGGTATTATCGACATTCGGTAAATATCGACATGTTTTTCAAGATGACGTAATTTTTATGATTAATAAGTATGTTAGTTTCAATGACGTCATTTTATGACATCGTTGATTTTCTAGGAAATACTTTCGGCCATTTTCGGATGTTTCGAGAGAGTGCGTCGTCTCCTCTGCACATGAAACAAGAGGTCAATGACCTTGAAGCTCTACTGATTGATTTTGATTTCAGGAAGTAGTCGCTACAAACTTGTTTTTTGAAAATTTATTTTTAGCCGTGGCGGCCATCTTGAATTTCCGGCCGACCTGATATTTTGCTAGGATCAATTAGACATCAAGAGCAACATTCCTGTGAAGTTCATGAAAATCCGTCAAGTAGTTTCAGAGGAGTAGTCGCTACAAGTTTTCATTATATAATTCTATGTAAACAAAGATGGCCGCTATCAGCCATGTTTAACATCTAATCAAAATGATTTTTGACAAGGACCAACATCATGTCATGCTGATCATTTTAGAAAAAGTCCCATATCAATATCACTTATAGTTTTCAAGAAGTAGTCGCTACAAACTTGCATGAAAATCTATTTTTAGCCATGGCGGCCATCTTGAATTTCCGGCCGACCTGAAATTTTGCTAGGATCAATTAGACATCAAGAGCAACATTTCTGTGAAGTTTCATGAAAATCCGTCAAGTAGTTTCAGAGAAGTAGTCGCTACAAGTTTTCATTATATAACTCTATGTAAACAAAGTTGGCCACTGGCAGCCATGTTTAATGTCGAATCAAAATAATGTTCGACTCGGATAACCATCATGTCATGCTGATCATTTTAGAAAAAGTCCCATATCAATATCACTTATAGTTTTCAAGAAGTAGTCGCTACAAACTTGTATTTTGAAAATCTATTTTTAGCCATGGCGGCCATCTTGAATTTCCGGCCGACCTGAAATTTTGCTAGGATCAATTAGACATCAAGAGCAACATTTTTGTGAAGTTTCATGAAAATCCGTCAGGTAGTTTCAGAGGAGTAGTCGCTACAAGTTTTCATTATATAACTCTATGTAAACAAAGATGGCCACTGGCAGCCATGTTTAATGTCGAATCAAAATAATGTTCGACTCGGATAACCATCATGTCATGCTGATCATTTAGAAAAAGTCCCATATCAATATCACTTATAGTTTTCAAGAAGTAGTCGCTACAAACTTGTATTTTGAAAATCTATTTTTAGCCATGGCGGCCATCTTGAATTTCCGGCCGACCTGAAATTTTGCTAGGATCAATTAGACATCAAGAGCAACATTTTTGTGAAGTTTCATGAAAATCCGTCAAGTAGTTTCAGAGGAGCAGTCGCTACAAGTTTTCATTATATAACTCTATGTAAACAAAGATGGCCACTGGCAGCCATGTTTAATGTCGAACAAAATAATGTTCGACTCGGATAACCATCATGTCATGCTGATCATTTTAGAAAAAGTCCCATATCAATATCACTTATAGTTTTCAAGAAGTAGTCGCTACAAACTTATTTTTTAAAAATCTATTTTTAACTGTGGCAGCCATCTTGAATTTCTGGCCGATCTGAAATTTTGCTAGGATCAATAAGACATTAAGAGCAACATTCCTGTAAAGTTTCATGAAAATCCGCCAAGTAGTTTTAGAGGAGTAGTCGCTACAAGTTTTTACTATATGACTCTATGTAAACAAAGATGGCCGCTGGCAGCCACGTTTAACGTCGAATCAAAACAATTTTTGATAAGGACCAACATCATGTCATGCTGATCATTTTAGAAAAAGTCCCATATCAATATCACTTATAGTTTTCAAGAAGTAGTCGCTACAAACTTGTATTTTGAAAATTTATTTTTAGCCGTGGCGGCCATCTTGAATTTCCGACCGACCTGAAATTTTGCTAGGATCAATTAGACATCAAGAGGAACATTCCTGTGAAGTTTCATGAAAATCCGTCAAGTAGTTTCAGAGGAGTAGTCGCTACAAGTTTTCATTATATAACTCTATGTAAACAAAGATGGCCGCTGGCAGCCATGTTTAACGTCAAATCAAAACGATTTTCAACAAGGACCAACATCATGTCATGCTGATCATTTTAGAAAAAGTCCCATATCAATATCACTTATAGTTTTCAAGAAGTAGTCGCTACAAACTTGTATTTAAAAAATCTATTTTTAGCTTTGGCGGCCATCTTGGATTTCACATCAACATGAATTTTTGCTAGGATCAACTAGACTTCATAGGCAACATTTTTGTAAAGTTTTATGAATATCCATCTAGTAGTTTGAGAGGAGTAGTCGCTACAAATAAAAGTTAACGGACGGACGGACGGACGACGGACGCCGCACCACGGCATAAGCTCTGCTGATCTCTGATCAGTAGAGCTAAAAAGGTTGGTATATTTTTGCACCGAGAATGTTGTGACGTTATGAGATGTCGTAAGATAGCGGTGGTTTACTATCTTAAACTTTGCCATTGTGTTTTCTATTGCGGTCTATCGTGACTTACTGATGTTGTATCTCATTCATTTTGTTTGTTGAAGTTGCTGCAACTGAATAAGGGATGAGTAACGGGGGTGTCGATAAATACCGACTTTTATCTGCATGTTCTGCAGTTATCGACATATTCAATGACAAAATATAGATCTACGTTTTCATCATATTTAAGTTGAATTAACTGTCTATTTCAGGTTTTAACATGTCAACACAGGTTAAAGCCAAGAAAAGGCTACAGTATTCGCCGTCAAAGATGATTGCAGCGCTGGAAATGGTGCGCAGTGGGGCTATGTCAAAACGGAAAGCATCAATTACTTATGGGGTGCCCCGGACTACATTACTAGATAATGAAGAAAGGACCCGTCCAGGGCCAGCCACTGTCCTAACACAGGCCGAAGAGACGGTCCTTGGAGAGTATATCCATTTAATGGCGTCAATAGGATACCCATTATCCCGCGAGGACCTCCTCGTCGAGGTGAAGAAAATTATAGATTTGGATGGTAGAAATACCCCATTTTGCAACAACACAATTCAAAAGGCGCCATCCTGATATAGCCGAAAGGTTTCCTATGAATCTAGGACATCAAAGGGCTGTTGTCAACCAGGAAATGATTGATGCTTGGTATGGTGGTCTTTTCAAATACCTACAGGACGAAGTTCCAGATCATCAAGCAATGATCAACGACCCACGCAGACTATTCAATGCAGATGAAAGCGGGTTTCTGCTATGTTTCAAAACAGGCAAGGTTCTGGCAAAAACTAGAGCCCGTCACGTCTACCAAGTCAGCACCAGCAACAAGCAACATATTACCGTCATGGTATGTTTTAATGCCTTTGGGGATTTCGTGCCCCCACTAATTGTTTACCCGGGTGAAAGATTCCGCGACGTAGGGATTAGTGACTTTCCACATGCCATTTATGGTCATTCGTCTAATGGGTGGATGGACACCGAATTGTTCGTTGCATTTTTGCATCATTTTTCTGAATTCGTGGAGGAAAAATCCATTGCCAAGCCAGTTATTTTGTTTGTCGATGGACACTCGACCCATATGTCTAAAAGTGCTGCTGAGTTTTGTGCTGCAAACCAAATAGTGCTTTACTGTTTGTTGCCAAACGCCACACACATTTTGCAACCGTGCGATGTCGGGTTTTTTTCTCCTATGAAGTCGGCATGGAAAAAGCACGTCAAGCAATGGCAGATCGCAAACATAGGAGAAAGTTTGACCAAGAGAAATTTTCCGAAAGTGTTCAAGTCAGCCTGGGATTCCGTTACCAATTTGGAGATCGCTCTACGTGGCTTCCGTCGCTCTGGTCTCTTCCCTCTGGATCCTCGCGGCATTGATCACTCAAAACTGGAGCCGTCCAAAGTAGCCAACCCGGTCAAGTCGGAAAGCATCAGCTCTGCCGTGGATTCTGTAGCCTCAGATAATGGTACGCCTGCAGAGCCATCCAATGCAGTGGTTTCAACACCTGCCACATGTACTTCGATGTTACCTAAGTCAACCAGTGAGCCAGTAACCAATGTAATAGAAGAAGAGTCTGCCAGAGATATGTCTGCTGAGGTCAAATCAACGTGTTCAGATGTAAAATCTCCCCAACCGATAGCCAGCTCAAGTAAGGCGTCAGCCTCTTACGTGTCACTGGCATTTGCATCATTGAAGGTACCAGAGCCTAAGCAGAAAAAACATGTCATTACAATAAGGCAGAAGTTACCAAAGGCTCTTTCAGGAAGTGCTGCGCTGAAGATGTTTGAAGAGCGGGAAGCGCAGAAAGAAGCTGAACTGTTAAGGAAACAGAAGCGAAAAGAAGACCTTGAAAGGAAAAGGAAAAAAAAAGAGGAGTTAGCAGAGAAGAAAAAGCAGGAGCGGGAAGAAAGAAAAGGGAAACAAAGTGAGAAAGTAAAAGAAAAGAAAGGAAAATCAAAGAAGAGACAAAGAAAGGAAAGTTCAGACAGTAGTTCGTCAGATGAAGGAAAAGGAAACATCAAATTCATGGAGTAGGACGGGAGCTACGACGAAACAAAATTATGTCCGGGATGTCAAACTGATGATGCTCAAAATGATCCTGATGAATGGATCTGCTGTCAAAAATGTCCGCGGAATTGGCATATCAGTTGCACCGGCGAAGCCCTTATCCTGGAAATTCCAACGTCGCAACTGAAAAATGATCCTTTCCATTGCGAGTTCTGCTTATAAACTGAGAGACAAATTCTGAAAAGAATACAATGAAATTTTGAATAAAACCAATGAAATTATGAATAAAATCTAACCTTAAAGGTAATAAAATTTAAAAAAAACAACATTATATGAAAGCAATTAGAAAAAAAAAATTACAAATACTGTTTGTCCGCATCTTTACATAATTTACCTCGTAAACATGTATGTTGTAAACATGTGTTATATTGTAAATCGGCACACCAGGCATTTAAATGCTGTATTTGTGCATTTTTTTTAAAACTTCCCTAACATGTCGATAACTGCCTCCAACTGTCGATAACTGCCGACAATGTCCTACATAAGGTATGTACGATATTCTATACCCAGTTATTTAACCTTTCACCTTAATCTTACTGTACGTCAAAGTTTCAACCGGCGTGTTAAAATAACGGAGCACCGGTTGTTTTAAAGCTATAAATAGCAACACTATATCGTCCATAGTTTTAAACTGTCGATAATACCCACTGCTGCTCTAGTTCTGCATAATTATTTTAAATAAACTGAAAACACCTTTTGTCCGAAAACACAAGTTTTCTTTCTTTTTGAGGCAATATGTTGAAGGTCATCATATATTCGCCCCGGTTTATGCTTCGGACATGCATCACCATGGCAACCGGTGTTTGACTTGGTGAAGGTTACTATGGCACTATGGTTACTGAGACCAACAACCCTTTCGATCCATAGCAATACATTAGGGCGTATTTGATGGTCGATGTGTTGCATAGGCGGTCCGATGCAGCCTTGATGTCGCAGATAAACAGAGAAAATCTGATAGAAGGAAACATCCTTATTAAACCAAAATTTGAACCTATATTCAAACGAGGTGGACATCTGCAACGTTGTAATTTAGGGTTTCGCGGCAAGGAAGTGATTTTGCCAAAGATCGTGGAAATTATTGAAGGACATCCTCTATAAAGTTATCTAAAAATCTTTACTAACTTGTAGAAAGGCTTAAGCTTGAGAAGAAAACTAAGAAAAACCTGAAAGGCAGAGAGATAAAAAATGAAATGATGTAGATGTAAAAACTCTGGCTTATAAAGTTATTTAAAGTTTGAAATTTGAAATTAATTATGTTTTGCTCCTAAACATTCAGTCTTTTCTATAAAAAGTCAAGGTTATCGCTAACTGTTGTAAACATTCTCTAATCATGTCCACGATACACAGTGATACGTAATGAACTACATGTGTATGTTAAAATTGTAAAACTACAGAACTTTGTAATGAAATTTCAATGTAAAGATTTTAAACAGTACGAGTTGAACTGTGTTCCTACGGTGTTTTTTAAAAAGGCTCGACTGTCCGTATTTCCCCTATTGGAAATTGGTATGTCCGGATTTTCCGCCAATGCGTCCGTATTTACCCTATCACGTCCGTATTTTACCGTTTTCACTGTGGTTATAAATCTACTATTTGGACTGCTTTGGACCTACTGAATACGCTGAAATAAACGATAACATGCGAGGACAGTGTTATCCGAATTGAATGATCGCTTTGGTGTCCGAATTTTCCCACCGCATTAGTCACAGGAACGTCTCAAACGGGACCTTGCAAAAAATCGTCCGTATTAACCCGGATTGCCCCTAAAGCATTGTGTTTTTCTTTCTGTCCGAATAATTGGTGTACATGATGAATAAAACATTTGAAATGAGTTTTTTCAACAAAAAGAGCATTTTAGGGAAAATAATATTTTAACACGTGACATTATTTGTTTCGGGACGGGGTAATGATTACGTACTTCAATATTAAACTGAATATTCAGAATTAAAAATAAATGTTTTGGGGAAATTTTCTGAAAATTTAATTACTGTCTGTATACCAGATATCGTCATTTTCATGTTGGATCTTCAATATATCTAAATCAAATCCAGTCATCTCATAAATATTTTCCACCAATGCGTCCGTATTTACCCTATCACGTCCGTATTTTACCGTTTTCACTGTGGTTATAATTCTACTATTTGGACTGCTTTGGACCTACTGAATACGCTGAAATGAACGATAACATGCGAGGACAGTGTTATCCGAATTGAATGATCGCTTTGGTGTCCGAATTTTCCCACCGCATTAGTCACAGGAACGTCTCAAACGGGACCTTGCAAAAAATCGTCCGTATTTACCCGGATTGCCCCTAAAGCATTGTGTTTTTCTTTCTGTCCGAAATATAAAGAATTGGATTTTGTGAATTTATAAGACAAAAGTAAATGCTAATAATTACGTATATTGAAGAATGACGCATAATTGGTGTACATGATGAATAAAACATTTGAAATGAGGTTTTTCAACAAAAAGAGCATTTTAGGGAAAATAATATTTTAACACGTGACATTATTTGTTTCGGGACGGCATAATCAAATAAAAGTTTATACATTTGTGTTAATATTATATAGCATACGTAATGATTACGTACTTCAATATTAAACTGAATATTCAGAATTAAAAATAAATGTTTTGGGGAAATTTTCTGAAAATTTAATTACTGTCTGTATACCAGATATCGTCATTTTCATGTTGGTTCTTCAATATATCTAAATCAAATCCAGTCATCTCATAAATATTTTCCACCAATGCGTCCGTATTTACCCTATCACGTCCGTATTTTACCGTTTTCACTGTGGTTATAATTCTACTATTTGGACTGCTTTGGACCTACTGAATACGCTGAAATGAACGATAACATGCGAGGACAGTGTTATCCGAATTGAATGATCGCTTTGGTGTCCGAATTTTCCCACCGCATTAGTCACAGGAACGTCTCAAACGGGACCTTGCAAAAAATCGTCCGTATTTACCCGGATTGCCCCTAAAGCATTGTGTTTTTCTTTCTGTCCGAAATATAAAGAATTGGATTTTGTGAATTTATAAGACAAAAGTAAATGCTAATAATTACGTATATTGAAGAATGACGCATAATTGGTGTACATGATGAATAAAACATTTGAAATGAGGTTTTTCAACAAAAAGAGCATTTTAGGGAAAATAATATTTTAACACGTGACATTATTTATTTCCCGACGGCATAATCAAATAAAAGTTTATACATTTGTGTTAATATTATATAGCATACGTAATGATTACGTACTTCAATATTAAACTGAATATTCAGAATTAAAAATAAATGTTTTGGGGAAATTTTCTAAAAATTTAATTACTGTCTGTATACCAGATATCGTCATTTTCATGTTGGATCTTCAATATATCTAAATCAAATCCAGTCATCTCATAAATATTTTCCACCAATGCGTCCGTATTTACCCTATCACGTCCGTATTTTACCGTTTTCACTGTGGTTATAATTCTACTATTTGGACTGCTTTGGACCTACTGAATACGCTGAAATGAACGATAACATGCGAGGACAGTGTTATCCGAATTGAATGATCGCTTTGGTGTCCGAATTTTCCCACCGCATTAGTCACAGGAACGTCTCAAACGGGACCTTGCAAAAAAATCGTCCGTATTTACCCGGATTGCCCCTAAAGCATTGTGTTTTTCTTTCTGTCCGAAATATAAAGAATTGGATTTTGTGAATTTATAAGACAAAAGTAAATGCTAATAAATTACGTATATTGAAGAATGACGCATAATTGGTGTACATGATGAATAAAACATTTGAAATGAGGTTTTTCAACAAAAAGAGCATTTTAGGGAAAATAATATTTTAACACGTGACATTATTAGTTTCGGGACGGCATAATCAAATAAAAGTTTATACATTTGTGTTAATATTATATAGCATACGTAATGATTACGTACTTCAATATTAAACTGAATATTCAGAATTAAAAATAAATGTTTT
The DNA here is from genome assembly GCA_037043455.1 of Cyrtodaria siliqua. Lineage (NCBI taxonomy): Eukaryota > Metazoa > Mollusca > Bivalvia > Adapedonta > Hiatellidae > Cyrtodaria > Cyrtodaria siliqua. The sequence continues at coordinate 1,036 of JAWPHD010015597.1, read as the reverse complement.
GGGGAAATTTTCTGAAAATTTAATTACTGTCTGTATACCAGATATCGTCATTTTTCATGTTGGTTCTTCAATATATCTAAATCAAATCCAGTCATTTCATAAATATTTTTCCACCAATGCGTCCGTATTTTACCCTATCACGTCCGTATTTTACCGTTTTCACTGTGGTTATAATTCTACTATTTGGACTGCTTTGGACCTACTGAATACGCTGAAATGAACGATAACATGCGAGGACAATGTTATCCGAATTGAATGATCGCTTTGGTGTCCGAATTTTCCCACCGCATTAGTCACAGGAACGTCTCAAACGGGACCTTGCAAAAAAAAATCGTCCGTATTTTACCCGGATTGCCCCTAAAGCATTGTGTTTTTCTTTCTGTCCGAAATATAAAGAATTGGATTTTGTGAATTTATAAGACAAAAGTAAATGCTAATAATTACGTATATTGAAGAATGACGCATAATTGGTGTACATGATGAATAAAAACATTTGAAATGAGGTTTTTTCAACAAAAAGAGCATTTTAGGGAAAAATAATATTTTAACACGTGACATTATTTATTTCCCGACGGCATAATCAAATAAAAGTTTATACATTTCTGTTAATATTATATAGCATACGTAATGATTACGTACTTCAATATTAAACTGAATATTCAGAATTAAAAATAAATGTTTTGGGGAAATTTTCTAAAAATTTAATTACTGTCCTGTATACCAGATATCGACTTTTTTCATGTTGGTTCTTCAATATATCTAAATCAAATCCAGTCATCTCATAAATATTTTTCCACCAATGCGTCCGTATTTACCCTATCACGTCCGTATTTTTACCGTTTTCACTGTGGTTATAATTCTACAATTTGGACTGCTTTGGACCTACTGAATACGCTGAAATGAACGATAACATGCGAGGACAGTGTTATCCGAATTGAATGATCGCTTTGGTGTCCGAATTTTCCCACCGCATTAGTCACAGGAACGTCTCAAACGGGACCTTGCAAAAAATCGTCCGTATTTACCCGGATTGCCC